>UCOM01003836.1:0-15455 GCA_900474385.1 Ormyrus pomaceus
AATGAACTACATCTGTATTTGTTGAATGATATTTACAGCTTTTAAATTTTTATTCGGTTCGTAGGGAACACATCTTTAACATATATTACCAATCACATTATCAAAGCTTAAATAGTTGAAATATAAAATTAGCAAATTTAGTCTATATATTTCGTGCAAGACCCCCTTTAACACTTTTGTAGGGCAGTGGAACATAAAAGGTTCCACCTATTGTTAATAGGTTTTTTCATTATTACTCGTATGTTTTTGTATCTACAACGCTCAAATGAAATCTACAGGATCTCATGTAGCTGATTTATAGAACATAGGGCCAATAAGCACCATACAATTGTCGTGCAATTGTTAATAACAAATGAAAGTCAAAATCTAATATTTTCTTGGAATAAAACGTGCGTCTGAAAGGGTTGTTCTACAGATGTCTGCTGAGTCAGTCATTCAAAAACTGTTCTTTTATATAACAACTTCCCTACTTGAAAACCTTGAAATTATTTTGAAATATTTATAACGATGAAAATAATGCAAAAATTCTGCTTTTCACTGAGGATATGTTAAAAGCTTAAATTTGCATTTTAATATGATACATAAAAGACAATGTATACCTAAATTATAACAAGGTCCATGATAATTTTGCATATTATTAACAAATGTTTACAGCTTTAAATTTAAATTACAAATGTAAAATGATAAAATTTTATTAAAACTGTAAATTAAATATTATCTGATAAATCATCATCAAAATGAAATTACTAACTAAAAATATGCAAATAATTTTCATGTTCAAGTTAAATTAGAATATGAAGCAGAACCTTCCTTGAAATAATAGAATTAATCGCATATCTCTCTTAATTGAATATTTATATCTAGTCAGTAATGGTATCAATTTAATGTATATATTATAAATAAAATCTATTATTAGAATTTCATTAGATAATTGATGGGCCGATGACTTAGCATAATAATAACGTAAATTCATCATTTCTAGCGTTAATAAACGTAGTTCAGTTCATGACGTCCATTGCTCGATCAGAAGAATACACGATAGCGCTTGTAATAACGCTTCCACCCAGCAATTTCGAAACTAATTACCGTAACTTCTGAATAGTCAAATTATACCCAAATCAAAGTTAAACTTTGGTTGTTCATTCTGTTATATTCACCCCAAGTAATTAAACTAAAAGTTCAAATCGGTTATCAATATTGTAACAGTAATTTTATCCTTAAAGGTGGTTAAGGCAGCAAGTGGCTGCCTTGAAAATGCGGAAAAGAATCTACCCAAGGTACTCCAAACTGCCGGTAGAAACTTTACACAAAAGTAGACAGATTCCTCATGCGAGTATTGCGTAGGTCATTGATTTACCTGCCTTTAGTCAAGGTCATCTTGGGGTTCTATTCATTGAAACGGTTTTAGGCACTTTATGTAAATTAAATTTCCATGACTTCATGCCGGAATTCCTTACTCATTAGAATAACATTATTAATGCAAAGTGGAGACACTTTGAACGGCGCATTATGATTCACTTTATTTAGATGAAGGAAAAGGTTTCTTTTTTTTTTTTTATTAATTTCATAATGCATTATTCTAAATTCTATACATTGGTTTCTGTGTGCAAACAAGGGGAAAAATTATTAGAAAAGTAAAATTTAAAGAGATCAACCGATTTTTCATATTGATAGCAAATATGATATTCACAAAGTGCAGATAAAATCATGTTTGTAAAAAAGCATAGTTTGGCCTCAGGAATGATATCAATTAGAGGATAATTACAAACGGAATTCAAGTAATTAAATGTGACGGGTTCGCATTAGGATCTTGTATGGATTACTCACTTAGCCGTGATAAAAATAGATTGTTCTCCTCGTTAACCTTTTAATCCGGCTGTAGGTTTAATGTAGAGCATTGAATCGAGGAGGCTCATGAAATTGATTAATGATCTTCTTTTATCTAGAGCTAGAAAAACTTCCGTATCGTCAAAAAATCGACCACTTCTTCGAATGCTTCCTATTTAATGTTATAGATAAAACGCAATTCTTAAATAATAATTGAAGTAATAGAAATAATCTTATAGTTTTTAAACATTAATACTTGTTTTTATATCAATTTATAAATTGTTATAAAGGCTTTTAAATCCAATGTATATTTTAAAATAAATATTTTACGGAACAGTAAATGTGAAATAAAGTTTGCAGTTTCTTTCAACCTAAAGTTTTCATCAAATAATTTGTATAAAGAAGAAGCATTTTAAAAATAAATTTAACCACCTATTCATTCGAGCTCTGGACCTTCCATATCTCGAACCGATGCGTTCCTCTTATTTTATTTCCAGATGATGAACGTCTCGCTAAATTTCAAGATAATCAGGAAGCTTTATCAAATTAAAAAAATCATTGCAGCAACCCAAAGAACTTTTTACACCGAGAAAAAGTCAGTACCCGTCCGGTTTTCCCATAAGCACCGTCATCATTCAACAAAAGCGATTAGACGCACCTCGCCGCCTGGCGCCTCGAAAAAAGCGGCACGATTATCTCGAGAGCGAAAGCGCCTCTATATATATATGTACCCGCGGCAACACTTGGCTCGATAAAAAAAGATGCGCCCGAGACGAGATCCCGGAGCGGAGAAACAGCTGCCAGATTGACGAGGAGATCAAGTCGTTGGCCTGTTCAAATATTTGGCCGGACTTTAAACAAGGAGACTATGTAACTGTGGGAGCGAGGCTGCTCTCGTCTGGGTTCGATTACTTTCGCGGGAAAGTCGTTAGTGTCTCGATTTGAAATTCGGGCCGTTAATGATGTGTTTTAGTAGCTGCGTTCGCATTGTGGATTGAAATACAGGATTGCAAGAGATTTTTAGTTGGTTTGCTAGAATTGTTCGCTAACTTATTAGGCGGAATTTAAATTGAGAAGTATCTAATAGGCTCTGAGTCATATGTTGACGATGATCGTCTTCAGTGTTGCCCATAAATTACTATCAATGATTACCGTTAATTTCTTATCCAATTTAATCATTCGCGAAGGATGTATCTCTCTTTAATAATGATAATAATTCCAATTAAACCCGTCAGCTCCTTTGGATTTCTCATATACTTTCGCTTCAGGAAATGTAAATTATCTCAAGTGAAAAAAAAAAGATTTGAATTACCCAGAATTCAAGGCCAACCAGTGCTAAAGACAACCATGCACCGTCGATATACATTGATTAAAATTAAAAGCATTAAGAATGTGCATGCAGATTGCCGATAAAGTAAACTAGATCAAAGTCATTGTTGCAGGAACACGTCATGCTAATAAAATGCCTTCTATCGATACGCGACTTCGGAGCCATTTGCTTAAAAACTTCGGCAGAGTACAATGGCTTTGAAAGACAGAAAAAAAGGCTGTAAAGTTTACCGCAACTCGGTAGACATCGTCGTCTTCTTGAGTTTAAATCATGTTTTTTTGTCTACTTAAGAAAACCGGTTACCGTTCGAAAAGTCGCTAACGTGCCGTTTTTTGCAAATTTAATCCTACCTATTTTTAAAACCTCAAAAATGAGGAAGATATTAGAGTTTCCTACCTGAAATAAAAGAGTAAATCATCAATTTTAAATCAAAAGTAAGAATGTATTGAAGGCTTTAAGTTGTTAATAATGGTAATGAAAAAATTTAAAAAGGAAATCTTGTAGATGAAAATGAATGAATACATATCAATAATTATATTCCTGTCATTTTCATATGTATTCGATCAAAATTGGAAATCTTGCAATCCTTTGAATAAATGCGTGGGTTTTCATGCATTATTAAAGAAACATTTAGATTTTAGCACCATAGTATTTAACAATTATTAAGTACTATTTCAGGAAGTTGCACAATGCACTAATCTAAAGTGTCAAAAAAAAAATATTTAACAATTATCAAGTACTATTTCAGGAAGTTGCACAATGCACTAATCTAAATTGTCAAAAAAAAAATGCATTACTTATAATTACACTTATATAAATACGACTTCTGTACTTTGTACACTTTCGAAACGCGGAAATCTTGAGCAAAAGCGGACGCACCAATTAAGTGCTTCGTCAATTGACTTAAAATAAACAAAGTGAAATATTTCATGCGAGATGTACAAACTACGTCTATTATGCATGTCACAAGGCGTAGCTTATAAAGTATTATTCTTTATAGTTATTTTCCGCCAGACTAAAAGCAATTCGGCTGCGTGCATTGTTGCGTGGCAGCCGAATCGTCAGGTAGCGAACTATTCCGTGGTCCTCTAGCTAGAATATAAATTATATCTCAGATCTACCGAGTCGAGTCTAATTCGGGGGGAATAAAAATAGGACGGAACTAATTATAGAGGATGCATCCGAAACGTCAAAGCAGAGGCTGGTTCCCACATTTTTTTCTCTGCTGTCCCGCAGAGGTTATTTATTTCGGGGGGTTTGAGAGGCTGCTGTGTTTTATTGATTTTTCGGAATAAAACAATAAAATGTTGTTCTAATATTACTGCACTTCAAGTGCGAAAGAGAGTGCGAAAATGAATTTTTATACCTTTTTTTTACTGCACCCGCGAATAATATCCTTTGCCATAACGCTTCAGGTATAAATATAGAAAAAGGTATTTTTGCAGATCGTAAAATAGCAAAACTGCACACAATGTCTTAACTGCATGATTGGCTCAATCACCCGACTGATCATCAAAGGAGGGAATTTTAGCAATTTTTCATTCCGAGTAATTATGATTACAATTATTTTCGTGGATGAGTTCTGCGTTAATTTCGAAAATCCAAGAAATGTTTTTTAATAAATATGATGTAACTGGGTAAAACAATTGAAATGCGTGCTTACTCATTGCGCTTAGGATGAAAAAATATTTTTTTAGAGCATTGTTGTATAGATTGGTCTTAATTTCAGCAATGCAAGTTACGCAGTTATTTAAAAACTATATAAGACCAACATTTAAGTTAACGTATTTTTGCGACATCAGTTAACGCATTATTTTCTTCAAACGAACCTTTTATTCTTCTTTTCAACGCGATGATAAACATCGCATTTAAGATAAGTAAAATGAGCGTTTCTCACTTGCCTTTCTTCTGCTAAACTGACAAAGTGTTCAAAGCCCCGAGTTCTTTTTTACTGGCGATTGTTACGTTCTGAAGAAGGACACGTCTTTGAGCTTGAAATATCCACATCAATACATCTTTCAACGATTTTAAGGGTTCTTGGAAATTAAAATATATTTATTTTTTTATTCTTTTCTCGAAATTCTATTTTTTTTCAAGTGTGCAAGAAACGGTGACGAATCCAGAATTAATACGAAGCCCGATAGAAACCACGATTAAATTGAGATTACTTCGAAATTTTATTTGATAAAATTTGCTATTTTAAGATTTTGATTTGCGAAGTGATCGTAGTTTAAATTAAATTTATTATAACTTTCTATTTTAAAGAACGTACGCTTTATTTAAAATAACACTATTAGGGCTGTCATCGTTATGCTTGAGTCTAAACTCAAGCATCCCGAATTATTTGTTTAAAGATTTAATGCTTACACAAGTAAAAAACCTCTGCCAATTCATTTGCACTTTGCTTCCTTAAACTTAATTTATCCTTTCATTAACTACTTAAATTATGAATAAATAAACAATAAATTTTTATTTCTATTTTTAAGAGAATTCGACGAGATATTCGAATACAAAATTCAGGAATTTTCGACTAATTTTTGAAGTATTAAAATTTAGTAATTCTTATAATTACGTAGTGCCTTCTTATCTGTCCTCCTAAGAAAGAACGTCCTATATATAGAGTATGAGAAAATTATGATTCTGACAAAATCATAAAAGTTTCATTTCAAATTCTTTAATTAATTGGAAAAAATGTTCACTCGGGGTCCTTACTCAAAAGAGAAGAAAATCAAAAAGAAACAATCAAAGCATTTTCGAGATATCCTGTAAGCACATGCATACGCATTTTCGCGCCAAATCTTATAAAAAGAGTTTTGTCCCAAAACCTTTTTCACCGCTCTAAACCCTCATCTATCGTATACTTTTATCAAATATTTCGGTCATTCAAAAAAGCAGGCAAACATCAAATTCTGACGATCATACCGATGACGACGCAGCTGCCGTGGTTCAGCAAATTGTTCTGAATCTCTCCGTGCTTAATAATCGGCAGGAAGCTGTAAGCCATCGCGAGACAGGCGACGTAACCCATGACGGTCTTCCCGTGCAGATTCCTCAGCTGCTTGAACAGCGAGTAAACGATAAATGTCAGCACGAGAAAGATGACGGAGACCCAATTGCCGACCGTCTCCGACCACCTCATCGCCTCGGTCACCTTGATCTCGGTGCTCTCGGCCTCGGACGGACAGACCAGGAACTTGGTCGAGTTGAACGTCTCCGAGTAAGCCACGCAGTACTGCTCGGGCAGGTACTCGAACGTCTCCGTGTCGTTGCTGCTCTTCATGAAGTGGTGCAGCAGCAGGACTCCGTCCGCGGTGATGTTGAACCTGTCGGCGGGCTGTTTCTTCGAACCGGTCGCGAACATCGTCACCACCTGCGACGTCAGGCAGCTCTGCTCGTAGATCGGATAAAACTCCTCCTCGAAGCTCTTGATCCGCGGGTCCAGCAGTTCCCGCGGCACCGGCATCACCACGCCGTCCTCGTACGCGGAACTTACGGGCTTGTGACACACCAGTTTATCGTTAAACTCCCCGGGCGGACAGCACCTCCTCGCGCACTTGGTCACACTGCAGGGGCAGCCCCTCAGGCGGCCCTCGCCGTCCCGAAACTGCGCCTTCGCCGGGAAGCTCAGCCCGTCCAGCAGCACCGAGCCGTCCTCGGCCTTGGTCCCGTTCTCCAGGCTCACCGACAGTATCCTCAAGCAGGGCTCCGCGGCGGCGGCGGCGGCGGCGCTCGCCGCCAGCCAGCAGACGGCGAGAATCCAGCGGCGCGTCCTCATGTTTACTATGTGTCTCTTGCGCGCCCGCCGCACGCTCGCACACCGCTCGAGATCTCGCGCGAGACAGGCACCAGCGCGAGATGACGGCGCTCGCGCGCGCTTGCTTCGCGAGAGAGAGAGCGAGAAAGAAGCGCGCGACGACGAAGCCGCGGCAGAGTGGGGTGTCCGCTGCCGTGTGTCGGCGTGTTTACGCGCTTGCTTTTCGGGCAGACGCCGCACAAACAGCCGACGCGGCCAGCGACTGACTACTGGCAGCGAGCACGCGAGTCTAGGGTTGAGAGCGCAATCCCCAAGGCGGCTCCGCCCAATTGCCGAGGCCTTATTTTTTCTCTCTCTCTCTCTCTCCGATCCTTCTTCTTCTTCTTCTGCCTTTTGTCTGGTCCTCGCTGCGTGGATGAGGCGGCGGATGATGACTGCGGAGGGTTTTTGCGGAGTTTCGGAACTCTTTGGTGGGGGGTATTAATTGGCGGAGCGCGTGAGTTTGCTCTTTTTCGAGAAAGTTTTGCAAATTAAGAGGCTTTTACGGAGGTAATTAAAAAGCTTTTTCCGAGAAGCAAAGTCGAGGGCAAAAACGACGGTGACAACCCTTTCCTTCACGCGCGTTTTCATTACTGTAAGTGTAAGTATACTGTAAGAGACTGACGTGATGTCATCTCGGTGTACTTTAGTGGACGTTTTTTTTTTTCTATAACGCTGATATCGAGACCGGCGAAGTTATCGGCGTTATCGAACAGTAATTATGTACCGGCGAGATAATTCAGTATACTATCGGCGCAACATGTAGAGTAAAACATTTTAATTTGCAAGGTATAGATATAGACTAAAAGTTTTCATTTCAAATTTATTAGCTTTTAGTTAATTATTTATTTTTTGTTTTTATAATACTCTTTCTATAAAAAACATTTTAAATTTAATTTAACAATTGAACGAATAAATTTCGCCCGCACTAAAAGCAAAAGCTTTTGATCGAAAATTCAATCCAATAAAGCAGGAAGAAACGAGAAAGAATGAATAACTAAAATACGCCCGCTCGGAAATAAAATTTTGGCAGGGACTATCCAGACCGGACTCCCCTACAACTAACTGTTGAATGGGAAACCCATACCGTCACAAACACGCGTTAAATAATGAATCCGGGTCTGAGTGCGTGAAAGGGTCTCTCTCATTCAGACTGGCGTCAAGTGTAGTTATGTAAGCGCATACCGTTTCGGGAAGATATTTTATGACGTAGGCCTTTGCGATGGTATTTCTCGGTTATTTCGAGGCTAGAAAAGTTGGCTATTCGAGTGAGTTGAAAGAAGTTTTGATGCAAGTTAAATTAATAAGTTTTTATCACCTGAATTATTTGAAACGCGATCTTAAGACGGGCAGAATGAGTGGATTAAATTAGTTCGATGTTTACAAACAATAGTCTTAAAATACAATTGTTTTTTGTAAATGTTTTCTGGAAAATACACGATAAAAGGCGGCGAGATTTTAGAAAATTGCAAGTGAAGAAATTTACTTCGTCATAAGTTTTCACACCGCTGTAGAGTCATCAATAAAGCTTAAGAACACGGCAATTTGTCTTCTTAAACTTCTTTCCGTAACGCTGAAATAAATTTATGCAGTGTGTTATGTCATCGTAACTGTTTTTTACAGATTTTCAGTAAATTAAGTAAATTTATTATTTTTCATAAAATCACCTCGAAACGTCCACTGCATTCTCCCGCAAACAAACGCATCGTAATATTCGCATTCTAAAGGACAGCTGCAAGGCGAAAAAAAAACTGACCACGGAAAAAAGAAATAATAAAACGCGCAATACATTAAACAGCCTCACCGATAAAATAGCAAGTATCACAATCAACTGCGACACGAATATTTATAAAAACTGGGTCAAGGCGTTCTCCTCCCAATTTTATATATATAATTTTCCCCGAATGCAGAAAAGTGTCTCTAAAATAACGATACAACCGACCTCTTCCTCGTAAACAAAAAAAAAGAAAAAGAAACGCCAATCCAAAAGACTTTCCAGAATTCGCAACGCAATGATCAAGGGGATCGACTAGCGTGCCTCGCGCCTATTGAATGACAATGCGACTCTCGTTACCGTCCCATGCGTACTTCGCATTATTACACGCAGACGCGTCGTTCGAATCGACAATATTCACGGAGCCTTGGGAGTCGTTCCTTCCGAGAAATAACGCCTTTTCAGCGAATTAAGGCATCGTCACGTTGTGGGAGTTGCGGCGGGGTGTCGGGGAGATGTCACTTTTTTTTTCTGCTAAAAAAATGTTTTTGAGAGGCATTTTTTAACGACGGAGCCATCGCTAGAACAAAGTGAGACGGTGGCATAAAGTATGCAAGAGGCGGTAATAAAGAAAATCACTGTTCCTAGAAAAATGTCGAAGAACGAAGAGCGTAGACAATATATTCCGATCTTCTAGTAATTTATAGGCCATAAAGTTTGCGCGCGTAAAAAAGACAGAATTGGTAATTGAACGAATGGTTTTTAACAAGATACGAAACGTCGACCTTACTTTGCAGGTCTGTTTTTTATATCTATCAAAAAGCGTTTGGTAGCTAAAAAAAATAGATATTACGCGTAACGAATACGAACAAAAAACCAATTATGAGCTCTAGGAGATTACTGCCAATCTATCGATGCACAATATAATTGCTCTAATCAACCCCCAGTCATTATTATTTCTATTCTTATTCTCTTTACAATCCCTCGTATTTAGCATAACGTGCAAATTTCCGCAGAATTCGAAACTGCGGACTGCAATGTTGAAACTAATGATGCAATAGATAATAACAGCTCAATTTTAATGCCGCTGCAAGCCATCTGTAATTCTCATATAGATTCTCGTGTAGCCAATATTTTACGGCTGACTGTAACGTAAGTATTCTTTATGTATATACGGACTGGCATAAAGTGAGTATGATACCGTGCGCCATAAAATTGTTAACAATGTAAGCTTCGCTATTTGTCTACTTATAAGCTTAATAGAACGCAACCAGGCATACAGTGGAGTATGAAGAGTAAAAAAAACTGGTCTCGTTTACGGTGTACATTGCGTTTGTATTATGACGGAGTATTATGTCATGACTTGAAATATATACGCTTTTCATTTTGCGGATTAAAAGTCATTTTTCTAGAAATTCATCTAAGAAATTAGGACGTAACTGTCACGAATTGTATTCTCTAACGTAAATGTAAATATTAATTTTTCTAACATCTTATCTTAAAATTATTTTTGCAGGTATCTGAAATTATGCGGATAATAATATATATTAATTATTCGGTAAAAGAATAGTGATAAAATCAACAGGCAGCAGAAAAACTTTTATAGGCTCGTAAAGAATGGGCCATTTTCCTATAATATTCTGCATTGAACAGAGCAGAATTTAATTACTGATCTTAAGATTTTAATCAGAAAGTTTTATGTTCCCCTATTAAATAGTTTTTATTATGGTTTGCATTATTAAATATCCATTACTTTACTTTCAAATTTCAAAAGTTCTTCAATAAATTAGTTAATGATTGTTAATTATTTTTTTCGCACAAAAAAATTTGCTGTTTTCTCAATTGCCGCTCACACAGATCCAATATTTTCTTACCTCAATTTATCAGAGCTACAGTGACTGCATTTTGCGTGCATTTAAACCACGAACGATAAACCCCATAAAAATAAAAACTCTTGGAATCACTCTACGAAAACCGCAATCAGTCAGATTCTCGCATCTATCCACTTTAACGCATTTTTTAGAGAAATCGGGTCAGATTCACCCACGAGGCGCTGATGAACGCCTTGAGGCATTTTGCCAGTACAAATGAAATAATTCGAAGACTTGATGACGGTGTCAACTTATGGTATTCGCTTTGCCTAAGACCATATTTAAAATCGGACTCAATTCTAAGCGGTGAACCGTTACTAATACCTATATATATATACATATATTTTGCAATAGATATAAATTTTCAAAAATTTAGAACGCACAAGAGTAAATAGCATTATCATCAACGTCTGATAGATCAATAAATGTCACGGTTGAAACGTATTTCTAGCATTCTCAGAATTACTGACATCAGTCGAACAACTACATCTAAATGAAAGATTAGAGATTTTTGGATTTATTAATAGTTTCTATTTTATAATGAATTCGGCAATATATTATTAATTCACAGATTCTAGTTTCGATTATTTTTTAATAGCAGAATAAAAGCATTCCGTCTATGAAAAACATGTTATTTATAGGGCAGAATTCCATTAAACAGAATTTTACAACTGTTTGAATCAAAATCTAAATAAAAGTCGCTTTAGTCAATCTCAACATATCTATACTTTGAGAACGACAAATAAACAAAAGACAACACGAGCAACACCAAGATGATAAGGAACTTTAGTACCTACATTCTACGAGAAATACAAGAGAGAATTTTGGAGTAATTGCTAGTATAAAGCGCTGCCTTTGCTTTATGTGAAATAAGAAATGCAATAACGCGATATTTTTTTGTGAAAATTTACTAGTCGATTCAAAATTTGAAAAAACTAAATCCCTTGAAGTAAAATATATTATAAATATTCCAATAACTATAATAACAATAATAAATTGATATGATAATGTTGAGGAAAGCTTAAAAACCATAAGCAGGTTAAAGATATAATTCAAGCTACAAGAGCTACTTTTACAGAGAATGACCGACGATCTCTTGTGAAAATTTGAGTTAATGGACTATGTGAAGTTCACGGAAATTATCCGCCACATGAGGCAAAACACGAGCTTGCAGAAGCTATCGTTTCAGAATATTCGAAATTGAAAAATTTAGAATCAGTTGCAGGATATGTAAGTGTCAATTTAAAACTTAATACTGAATGAAAAATAATAAAAACTATCTTTTTAGGAACATTATTATGATCCAAAAAGTAAACTAGGATTTATTCACTACAGACTGCAAGTTTTACAAAAACATTTACCAAAAGAAAAAGAAATATAAAGCAATATCTTCAAAAACTTCAGAAAAAAATATTATTTCGTCTGATTTCATTTTGTTATCCGAAGAACAACTTGAAAAAAAAGTATATAAATAATGGTTTCATAATGAATCGCTTTGTAGTCAATGTCTCTATCCTGTGAGTCGTTCTGGACATCTAAACATCGTCTGCAGGATCACAACGATTTTTTGTGCATCGTTATTTTTATTCTCACCTTATTATATATTATTTTAAATTAAAAATTTAATATCTTTTTGAAGTAATATACAATTATTAAAAGTTTATTTTTTCCGAAAACATTTTAAACTAGCTACAATTACAATTTTTAGTTTGTATAAATCTTGTGAAATCTTAAAAAAGTTACCTTTTAACAAAGTTTAAATATAAGCAAGTATAAATTGTGAAGGAATTTCCTTCACAGAGTTAAAAATTGAGAAAATGCTTCCATAAGCGGCGAAGCGACACACGAGGGCCCAGTGGCACCGACGCCTGTTTCGGGTGTATGAGTGTGCGTATGGAAGAATGTGTGTCGCGCGCGCGATTTCGAATTTCAGGGCATAACAGCGGACCGACTAGCAACACCAGCTGAACCATCATCCTCGCATCGAGCTCTCGGCGTGAAGCCGAGTGGGTGATGCTCTCCGCGTGCGACCAGCGATCCTCGCTCTCACCTTCGGCGAGGGCAAAAGACCTGCAGTCGATCATAGCGGCCTGGTCCCACCGCATAAGAAAATGAGAAACTCGCTGCCAGCCGCCAAGGAGCGAGAGCGAGGTAAGCTGATCCTGCGACCATCGCTAGCCGCAAGCGCGGAAACGAAGAACAAGATCGTCACTCCCGTGCTTCGCTTCGAACGCGCCGGTCGCACCAACCGATTGTAATCGTTTCGCCTTGGTTTCGAGCACAGAAGCAATTGTAATTTTTATTGATGTTACACTTCAATTCTCGCGATACTAATTTAATTGTTGACCCGGGTTTTTCACGGATGCGAAATCGGCTTAATCATTCTGTTTCGCGTGCGCGAGATTAAAAATTATTTCTTTTGGTTAAGTTTGTATGTGTATGAGCGCGAGTGTTCCTGAGCGACTGCAGCCTCGACTGTACCCGGGACGGAGGGCGACGACGGTGCCGGCTGCCGCTGCGATTAGGAGGGGCGAGCAACCTCTGATCCTACATATTAAAGTAAGGTAGCAAGATTGCGCGGTCATGGTGACAGAGGATACGACCTGACGAACTGAATTTCTCTCTCCGAGGACTAGCCGGAGGGAAGGCGTTTCTGAATAAATTATATTCTTTCAATTTTATCACAACGAGTTTGATTCAATCCTACATCACGTTTCGAAAATGATGAGCAAAACTGCTACATCATAAAATTTCTCCGTCATCCAATTTATTTTCATTCATCTATAATTGTTCGCATCTTATTCTTTCTCTTTTTAAGTTAAAAAATTAGTATTTCTTTGAAATAATTTACATATTTAAAACTACATACAATTTTTACATATAATTCTATAAATCTTGTGATATCTTAAGAAAGTTACCTTTTAACAAGGTTAAACATAAGCATTAACATAAGTTAAACATAAGCAAGTATAAGTTTCCCCGTCGTACAAATTCTTTCAATCGTTGATAATTATTCTCGTCTTATTATTTCCCTTCTTTAAATTAAAAAATTAATATTCCTTTGATTTATTTTCATTAATTTAAACTAGATATAATTTTAGTTTCTAAAAAGTTTGTGAAATCTTAAACAAACTTTTAACAAAAGTATATGTATAAGCAAGTATACGTTTCCCAGTCATTCAATTTATTTTCATTGGTCTATAATTGTTAATAATTATATAAGGTAATAAGTTAATAGTTATTCTTATCTTATTCTCTCTCTTTTTAAATTAAAAAATATATATTATTTTTAAATAAAAATCATTCTCCCTTCTCCCCTCGTACCGAAGTTGCCGCACGTGCAACTTCGCGGCGCGCACGGCGCTCGCCCGAAAGAGTCGCTTTCGGTGCGACTCTGGCTCGCGGAGACGCGTGAGATTCCGAAACGGAATCTCCCCGCGTCACAATTTCTATAATGATTTTTTTTTTCGACAGTGCGAAAGCAATGATACTTTGCCTACCGAAACAAGTGTGCTAAATTGATAAAATTCGAATTGCAAAATAAAATCTAAGGAGTTATTTTTTTCAATTGAATTCTTTTTTCTATTTTAAATTAATCTCTCTTGTTTAAATACATTGGAACTACGTCAATCATTCAGAAATACGATGTACAATATACTTGCGGGCCCGTCGTTATTCCATTTATGGTGACTTCATTTTGGGTAGTAGTAAGAACATTAGGAATCCAGATTCCAGAAGTATCTAAATAGATAAAAGCCAATTAACTTTACATACACTGCCATAATAAAAAGAAGAGAGAAAATTCAAAAAAGGCGTCAAAAATTTCAGCCATCATCTGCGTAGCTTAGATACTTTTAGAAAGCTTAAATCCAAGTAAATTCTTTGTATAAATTAAAAATTGAAGCTTCTTCTTTAATAGAATCATTAAATGTAGCTATTTTTATCCGAGAAGTTGAGAAATCTTTTTACACACTGTAGAAGTGAAATTAGATACTGCAATCTAAAAATTTCATAGTTTAATGTAATAATTTAATAATATGCAACAATCTAATGAAGAGATCAATTTAAAAAAAATGTAAATTAACGAATAAAGTCTCGGCATACAGGATACCTGTTCACCAAAAAATTAAATAACGACGGGCCCGCAAGTATATTGTACATCGTATTTCTGAATGATTGAATGTAATTGGACTTTTAAATAACAGAATTTATCAGATTTCTTTAGAAATGTTCTTAAACAACACTCAAATAGCCTTTGTGATTAATAGTGTGACGGATACGACCGTTCGATAGCTGCCCTGGACGCATAAGAAAGAGTAAGATGAATTTGATTGCTTGATCGGTCTTTTTAAGCCTCCTCGAAGTAGTGGCAGCATACGGCATATATAAAAATTGCTAAAATCTTCAAAATCCCGGGTAAACTAAGAATTGAAATTTTAGAGCCTCGAGTAGTTGGAGGCTCCGACGTCAAATCTGCGAGCAAGTACCCGTACCAAGTCTCTCTGCAAGAAAAAAGAGAACATTTTTGCGGCGGCTCGATACTGAACAATCGATGGATTCTTACTGCCGCTCATTGCATGGATTGTGACGAGTAAGTAAAAGCAGAAGATATCAAAAAGGTAAAAGCTCATAATATATTTAAAAATTCACTACTGTAGACCTGTAGATTTCGAAAGAAATGTGCTGATTATGGTTGGCTCAGTAGATCATAGGTACGGCGATGAATATAGAATCGACTATTCGATTTGCCACCAGCAGTATGATGATGATACTGCGGAGAACGACATTGGCATGATCAGGGTGGATACAAACATCATATTCAGTGAGAAAGTGCAGCCGATTGCTCTGCCAACTGAGGACTTTATGGATTTTGACTCCCCGGTTGTCTTTACTGGCTGGGGTCGCTTGAGTGTCAATGAA
>UCOM01003837.1:0-15391 GCA_900474385.1 Ormyrus pomaceus
GGAACGTGTTATAATCAAAGGCGCTTGCCTTCCAGCCAATTCCGTTGATCTTCTTGGGTGGAGTTTTGGCTCTCCGGCCACTAGAGATTTCCCAGGATATTACTCGATGGTCGCTGGCGGTGTATATATTGTAAAATTTTATAATTAAAATAGACTATAAGTAAATTGAATATGTACAGTTTGTTTATTCTTTAATTGAAACGAATACAATTTAGTCAATAGATTGTAACGGATTTACTGTTCATCGGCGAGTACGTCGTCAATATAATACAAAACTTGCCCGCGGATTGATAACTGAATTTACCCCGACAAAATAACCGCTTGTAAGAATTTGAGTTTACTTAACTTATGTCGCTTGGACAGCGAGAGATTGCTCCATCTGCCCCGACTCCAAATGCGCGGTCGACTCTCCTGCCGCACCGGGGATCCGCCTCGACTCCACCTCACCACTCTTTGATAAAATTTATAATTTGGTGAAGGTCACCACGGCAATATGCCCAAATTCGCAGATTGACTGCACGGTACAATGACTATCGTCACGTTCTTGATGAGGCTTTCCTTTGGAAATTGCGGATTGCGAGGCCCGACACCAATGGAGCGGAGCGCACACGATGAGCGAGGGCAGACAGAGAGCGATCCAGTTTTCGGTCGAACCTTTATAGTGGTCGAGGCTCGCCCCTCCTAATTTAAATAAGATCTATTTGTGCGGTCGAGCAATACATATTTACCTGGCCTAATATTTACGCGGTGTGTTCGTGAAAAATCCGTACAATATCCATGGCCTCTCACGAGTAGTGACCTCTGAGAAGGGTGCTACTCATGAAGGTGAGGTCCACTATCGATGTTGCTTCGCCTCTTGCAAACGTGGGTTTATTCCCGCTGTTCATTAAGACCAAGTCTAATTTAGACATCGCTTTAAGCAATATTTGTCCCCTAGCGTTGGTTTCCTTACTGCCCCAGTCGACTGCACAGGCATTGAAGTCCCCAGCTATTGCCTCGGGAAAGTGCTGCTTCGCATCCGTAGTCAGTCGGTCTAGAAAGTCGGTAAACTCGCTCATAGTCAGACTAGGTGGAGCGTAACAGCTGTAGAAATATATTCTGTCCAGTTTAGCTCTCACAAAACCATTTTCTGAACCGTTAACATTACCCTGGAATGTATAATTACCGCACAACCAGATAACGGCCTTCGTGTTGGCATCCACTTCCCAGATCTGTATCCCCAGATGCCGGTATGGTTCCGAGATCAACACCAAGTCAGGCTTCAGCACCGTCTGCATAAGCAGGTCGTGCGCAGTCTCGCAGTAATTAAGGTTGAACTGTATTATCCTCATTTAGATCTTTTGCTGATCATTTATAGTGCATTTGTATGCTGGACATCTGATGCTACCAGCAACGTATGCACAGTCCTTTATGCTGCCCTTTTCAGTACAGAATGTACACTTGGCCTCCTTCTTGAATTTAGCAACCTTGTGACCACCCTCTCCACATTTGACACAGAGGTTGGATCGGTCGACTAGACTCTTACACTTGCTTGCAAGGTGTCCAAATGCCCAGCACTTAAAGCATTTCATGGGCCTGCTTATTCCTCTTATTCGGCAATTGACCCAGCCTATCCTGATCTTGCCGTTTTCTCTAACAATTTTCTTGGCCGCTGTTGACGCCAATCATACAGTTGCCGTCTTTTCTCAACTGTTTACGGGACTGATTCGTTCTGCCTCCGCGTCTTTTTTCTGACATCTTCTTCCGGTGTGGTAGGTCTTTTCCGTTTCTCCCTGGTGTTGTTTCTGGAATTCGGCGTTGAGGTTTCTTTCACCACTATCACCTCTGTTTCTATTTCCAGGGTCTCCGAGGATGTCTAACTGTGCGACGGTGTCGCAGACGCCCGCGTTGCCGTTGATGGCGAAAAAAGCCGGCATTCTACCTCCTCCATCACTATCTTCTTCAATCGATTGAACGCAGTACTTATAGCGGTAATCTTGCTCTTTATCTCCTTGTGCACTTTCGGTCTTGATTGAACGAATTCATAGAGCTCGGTAATCAGTTTTTCAACTCGCTCCAACTCTTGTGTTTTCTTTGTCTTCTTTCTGTTTAAGTCTTCTGGTTTGAGATTTTCAGCTTCTCTCATCTCACTTGTTTCTCCGTTTAATGCTACTATACTTCTTACAATTACCAGCGCATCGCGCGTAAAGGGGCGAACCGAAAAAGCAAGGAACGGGTATACCCTTCGGTTAGGTGTTTCCACGCGTGGATGCACCTACGTATCCCCATTACGGAGGGCCCCGCCTTCGCTTAACCAGTCCCGACCAGTCACAAATATGTGTGCGTGAACCAGCTTACGGACGGACTGACGCTTGCCCGAGGCGGTACAAATTCCGGTCTTCGTGCTCAGTACGCACTTCCTGATTAGGGCCCGAAGTGACTGGCTTCTCTTCCCCGGTCACAGTGGCTACCTCGGCAGAGCAGGCTCACATCAGCCCTTCAGACACTGACAGCTGAAAGCACTGCCAGATAATCCGGGAGTCCCAGTGTGCTAACAAGAGAGCATCGGGGAAGGGAAGGATTATAGGATTGGATATGTGGATGTAGGGATGGATAATTTATTATAATTTGTGTGTGTGCGTGTGTATGTGTGTATGTATACGCCTGAATCTCAGCTTCTACTGAACGAATTTGCATCTTTCACAGCTCATTTATTTTGCTTTTTTTTGATGGCAGCAAAAAAACATCTTTTTTAAAAAAAAGCTTATTAGTTTTCGTTTTATCAAAAATTTTCGATTTTTGAAAAATTTAATTTTACTTTTTTTTAATTATAGGATTGAGATATTTGAATCTAACAAAGATCATTTTAAAGAGCATAAAAATACCTATAATTTCAGAGAAAAAAAGTTACTCTAGCTCTTATGGTTCTTTTGTTTTTAACAAAAACGTGTTCTTTTTTTTTTAAAAAAAGCTTGTAATTCTTAATTTAAATTTTGAACTGCTCTGAAAAAAATGTTGGTAATTAAGAATATATAGAGCTAAAAATTTCAAGCTATTTTGTCAATTAGGTTTTGGAATAAAAAGCTGAAAACTGAAAAAAATGAGTTTTCTATGTCCAACGATTACGTGAGTAAAAAGACTTTAATTGATTTGAAATTTTGGGAAAAGGTAGATCTTTTGTATTTTCAAAGCTGTACAGTTTTTCTGCTTATGAAACTTATTAGTTCAAAAGATATTAAGGTATTATTTTTTTTTTTTAATTTTTTGAATAGCTGTATCTTAGTGAAAAATCGTTTATTTCAATGATCGATCACGTATTTTTTTTGTCTTTAATTAAACTTTCAAAATTAAAAAGAATTTTTGAAGTTCATTTACTAGTTTTTGTTTTATAACGATTTTAAATTATATATGGTATATAATATATTACAGTCATATTTTTATTATTATTATTTTATTAGAATTATTTGCATTAGTTTCAACAATATAGTTCAAATTAAAACTTGAAATTTTTATTTAATCTTCTTCTAAAGGAATATAGTGTGAAAAGGTAACATCGGGATAAAATGACTTTTCGCCTTCGTGTCGCTTGATGACACATTCTAACATTCATGACTATAACAGGGAATTAAAATTTATAAAAAATATTGGTTTATTTAAGGAATAAAGTATCTTAAATTCCCTAAATAAACCAACAGTTTTAAAATTAGAAATAATTTTTAAAATAACCCCATGCATTTTTAAACAAGCTTGCTGCAAATTGAGCTTTGCGTATATAATTCAAAAAATTCTGTTTTTTAGGACTAAAAATATTCTGATAATAAAATTTTTATTTAAATTTCGTTTACTTTTCATTAAATTCTAAAAATAGACATATAAAAATAAAATAATACAAAAATAATTAATTTAGTTGTTAAAGTCGATTGCTCTTAATGAATGTCGAAGGTAATATTGGAAAGATAAATTAGTTAGGAGGAAGCTAAGTGCCAATGAATTTGGCAGCGGTTTTCTTTTTGTTTCGACAGTACGTGGTGGCCTTACTAGGCCAGTGTGGTAATTTTGACTAAACCTTTCTCTCAGTGGACGTACTCGCATCTAAAAGCGATTTTCTGCTCGCTTGAGACGCACGAGCTCGTCGTTGAGAGCGAGTATAGAAGGGGCATAAAATTGGCAGGGTTTAGAAAAGAAAGCAAGCGCGGAAAATAAAAAAAATTGTATACGGGCCGTTTCCCCGGGGCTGGCGCATTTCTAATTTCACTCACGCGGCGGCATATCCGCGCATAATATCCGTAAAGGCGCAACGCAATTGACGAGCCGGGGGCCCATTCCTCTTCGATATTTCGCTATTGCGCTTTATGTGGACCATTGGCGTTTCTTCCATCTCGGCTGCTCTTTCATAACTGACCCGGCGGAGGGGCTGCGCCGCGCGCGGAAAAAGTACTGCCCGCCTGGGCTCGGGCGCCGCTCCGTTCCGGCGGGCGCAGCCTCGAAAACTCGCGGAGGAGCGAGCCTGGGCCTATCGGCTCGGGGCGCCTCGAGGCGCCGAGGCCAGATTGGCAGGACCGCGACGGGCGGACGGAGCTCCGAGGCCCGGACGCTTCTGCAGGAGATCGTCTAAATCTTCCCCTTCGGTGTCCGGGGCCGAAGGGCGTTAGTATACTGTTTGCAGTTAAACAATATTACGCAGTAAAATTTATGGCCCAGGCCGTGTCGTGCTCTCGCTCGCTTCGGCTCCCTTGCACTCGGCGGGCTTGAAAAAAGTATCAGCGAACGCGCGATATGAGAAATACGCGCGTTATGACCGGTACCAGCCTCACTCTCGCTCTCTCTCTCTCTCTCTCTCTCGCTCGGCTTTTTTTACGGACCTCGTCGCCTTTTCCGCTGGCAACAACCTCGTTCCCTCCGCGCCTGCCTGCCCTCCGCGCCGCCCCTCCTGCTCTTACAGGAATGAAACATCCTAGTCCTGACTGCAGCTGCTCGCGTTCTCTCTTGTTTTCCTCGAGCCATTTCGCCCGAACTTTCGCTGATTATTTTTCGAATAAGCGCGGCATTTTGCAATTGAGCGGCTTGCTTGCCTATTCCTTGTTATGAAAGCATCGCTCAAGATGTTGGAATAATTAAGACGGATTCAAGTTTATAATGCTAGTCACTGAAACTCATTCCGTATGCACGATTTAAATTCACTCAGTTAACAATTTCGTCCGGTTAAAAGAATATTCTAAAAATATTGTTTCATTACAATTTCCAATAAGTAGCGTGAGAAGTGGAAAGGCGATTTTATTAAAGTGCATTAGAAGTAAATCTCACCGGCGGCCGAGACTAATGTAAACGAATTCGAATCGGCGCCGCAAAATTCGCCACTATTGTCGACGAATTAACAATTTTCCCACAAACTCCAAGTGCGAGCTCGACTGCTCCGAATCGGCGAAAACAGCATTTAACAGGTAGAAGACTGAAGATCAATCGAGCGCCGAAAAGCTCGAGCCGGGAATGCCTTAATCCGGGGTACCGGAATCGCGCGGCGAGCGATAAATACGCGTTAGGCGCGAGAGGCGGCTGCCAGTGTTACCTCGCGGCGGAGGCTGCGGGCCGCGTTTATGTAGTGCGCGCCTCTATAAAAAGCGAGCAATATTCTTTCATCAGTACCTCGCGGGCATCGTTACTCAGGCAACGTGCGTGTAACCCAAGCGCGTATACAGCCGCCGCCGCCGCCGCCGTCACCGGGAGAGCGCCGTCTCGTTGCTCGTTGCCGCGGCGTCGTTACACTTTTACACGTTTAATATTGCGTTTAGCGCCGAGGCCGGAGCGCTGCCTTCGCGACATTATACGAAAAATCGCCTTCGCGATGCCGGATGAAAAGGTCGTTTCGGCCCTCCGCGGCCGACCGCGGATATGTCTTTATTCGCCGCAATTGGATTTCTGCAGCGGCGCCCCCGTGCCGGTATGAAAAGCTCGCCGGAGCGCCGACTGCTTTTCTCCTCGTTCCAAGAGACTTTCCACTTGGTATTACGAATATTCAGTATTTTAATAAGTCATCGTTCGCGCTGGAGAACTCGCTCGCGATTAACCCCTGCGCTCTGTACTGGTATTTGATTTTAAAAAAGGGTAAAATATTTTTTTTTTTTTTTTTTTTTTATTATTACTTTCTAGCTGTTATGCGGTTTCGTTGTCAATAAATGTGAAGAGATCAACAAATCTCAAAATTCGAAAAAATTTTTTTATTTCCAGTAAAAAAGTTACAATATTAATAAAATTCCAAATAACTATGTTGACTCTGTTAAAACTTTTTTCAAACACGATTTTTGAGAGTAGAATTTAAATTTTATTTGAAAAGGACTTTTTTTCAAATAAAACGGAAATTGGGTTTTCGAAAAATGGCTTCGAAATTAGTCTACAATTCTCTTATAGATATGTTTGTTTTGAATTCAATAAAGGTCAGAAAAAATTGATAAAGAATAAAACAAAAGACTAATCACGTTTGGGAATCAAAAACGCTTAAAAATTTAATGATTTAAAAACTATTCTAATACTCGATATTGGAATATAATCATTTTACATCAAGATTTTATTTAATATAATATAATTGTTCTATCTAAAGTAATCGATATTGATAATACATGTATTCACTATCTGTTCCAGTACGATAAATGTTCAATAACTCAAGCTAAAGTAAAATAAACATAAAGTTTAGTATATTTTATTTGCGTTGTAAATGTTTAGATTCTAAAATAAAGGCTTTTCATCAATCCAGTTAAAAATTGTTGCAGAGTAATCAATATATTATAAGATTATATTAATTTTGTTTATCTTAAGATATTTTGAAAATCTTTTTACAGTATTTAGTAGAAAAAAAATGCCATGACGATTTGAAATCGTTTCGCGATATACATGTGATGAAAAATTGTATACTTTAATAAATAATACTCTGTTTTGATACTTGATACACATCAAAATTAAATATACCATTTGATAATACTTTATACTGAAGTCTTAGGGCAAAAATAGTGTATCTATTCTTCAATTTTACAAGTTCCAAAGTAGTTCGACTTGAAAACCTGATTATTATTGGTTCTATCATATTTTGAAAACGTAAAAAGCGAATGCGAAAATGTAGGGACGATTTCATTTTGACTTTTCCTTTATCTCCATGATAATTGTTTAGTCATTACATGACTTGTGTTTTTCACAGGGTTGCGCGAATAAACAATTTAAATTTATGAAATTCTATGTTACCAAGAAAGTTCTACACCTCTGACTCACAGATTTTTCTTAATTTTGTGATGTTTATTTACTGTAAAAATATCAAGAGCCCCCTTATTTTTTTCAATCTTGCTTTTGGTATCACTTTTGAACAATTGAAATATTTCAAAGGAGATAAATATAGAATAACTCGTTAGGCCATAGTATAAACATGGATTTTTCTTAAATTGTGTAGCTAAAAGAGGGCAGAATTTTAAAAAATCGAGCATTAGCCTGAATAGATGCGGCTTTCCTCATATTTTTATAGTGAAAACTATATCGGAAAGTTACCGAAAAATCTGTGTTTCTCAGGTACAGTACTCTCCTAGCAACTGGTAATGTTGTTCCGAACGACTTTCCTAAATTTTCATCTAAAAAACTCAATCTTTATTAAAAAAAAAAAATGAGCTTTTACTCTTGCGCCGTATTATGATTGATAAACTATGAGTATAATGGTGTAATTTAATTATAATTAAAATATAGAGTTTCTGAAATTTTGCCGAAAAATTTGTCATGCATAAATCGAAATTTTGCCTCGTAAATAATGCATTCAAGTTTTAAAATAGTTCCTCTCGTCATAATCGTGCCCGCTAATTTTTTGCAATTATCAATAATGAAAACTTGCACTTGATTAAATTCGAAGAACTATTTTAAATTTAACCGGGTGATAAAATTATTTAATATATCGATTTCTTAAAAAATTGACAGGTGCCAGTTTCAATAAGTACCGACTGTCTTTTCGCTGTCAAATTTCGCTTTGATCTGTCAAAGAGCTCCAAACGAAATACTTCAAATTTTCCCGAATCGACGGCATCTTTTTCGCAGAATTGTTAGGCATAATTGACGAAAAACCGAAATCCCGTAACGCACAATTTTTCTACTATTCATTTCCCTTTGAAGGAAGCTCTCGGCTCCGCCAGCGAGAGTACACTTAGCGAGTCCGCGGTCGAAGAGCATGCAGGTTTATTCAGATTTCGCCGGAGACTATAGAAGTTGGCTCGGCTGTTGACGCGTGAGAACGATCTCGCAGCGATCGTCGGCCGGCGCGCGAACGAATCCTTTCTCCTCGAATCGGTCGCATAAAATTTGAGCCTGGATTTTCCAGGCCCGAGAGGCTCGCTCGGCCTCTCTCGCCGGCAGCCCGCCTCCTCGGCGAAGGGCCGCTTTCCGCGTTCTCCGCGTGCAAAAATCGCGTTCTCCGCGGCGGGCGATCGCGATCGGTCTGCCGGTCCTCCTCCCGCGCTGGCTGCGCCTCTCTCTCTCTCTCTCTCTCTCTCCGTCCGGAGGAGCGAGCGAGCGAGAGAGCGAGCGAGAGAGTAGAGAGAGAGAGAGAGAGCGGGAGGGCGAGGGAGCGGCCGGGAGGCGTCGGAGGCGGTCTCTGGGGGAGGCGGGGCCTGCCGGCGTGGGGCCGGGGGCGGCTGCCGCGCTCGGCGGAGAGGCAGCGCGCCAGGGGTAGCGCGGCTCCGCGTGCGGCTCGGGGGTGGGGGCTGCGCGCGGCGCGTGGTGGGGCCACCCGCGCAGGCCAGCGCCGGCGGGAAGCGAGCCGCGCGGGGGCCTCAGTCGCGACGCGCTTGCCACGCGGTGCAGATCGTCCGACAGCCGGCGCGAGCGAGCCGCCCAGACACGCGGACCCGCGCGCCCAACTCCCCTGCAGCAGCGACCGCTCTCTCGCTCTCTCTCGCCGAACGTGCCGCCGCGTGTGCACGTGGACAGTTTTGCGCCATGGGACTAGTCGCCCCGAGAGACAGTGCTTGACTTCTGACTGACTGAATGAAGTGAGACTCGGTGCGCGCGTGTTTCAGGTGCAGCAGCCGCTCTGAGCGGAGGAGCCAGGCGCCACAGCCCCAGGCACAGCAGCAGCGCAGCAGCAGCAGCAGCATCAGCAGCAGCAGCAGCAGCAGCCGCCGCGAGCAGAAATCGGTAAGCTGGCCGGCCACGAGGAGGACGACGCCATGGCGCAGCAGAGCGGCGCCGGCTCGCCCCAGCAGTTCTGCCTGCGCTGGAACAACTACCAGACGAACCTGACCAACGTCTTCGACCAGCTGCTGCAGAGCGAGAGCTTCGTCGACGTGACGCTCGCCTGCGACGGGCACTCCGTCAAGGCCCACAAGATGGTCCTCTCGGCGTGCAGCCCCTACTTCCAGAACCTCTTCTTCGACAACCCCTGCCAGCACCCGATCGTCATCATGAAGGACATAAAGTGGCCCGAGCTCAAGGCCGCCGTCGAGTTCATGTACAAGGGCGAGATCAACGTCTCGCAGGAGCAGATCGGCCCGCTGCTCAAGGTGGCCGAGAGCCTCAAGATCCGCGGCCTCGCCGACGTCAACAGCGAGCACGAGCTGAGCACGAGGCCCGCCGGCCTCGAGGAGCCGCTCGCGGCCCAGCAGCGCAAGAAGCGCCGCCTGGCCTCGGGCGAGCGCTCGCCCAGCCAGGGCCAGCTCAGCCCGGAGCGCGGCGGCCAGGGCTCCGACGACCACGACTCGGTGAGCACCGGCCAGGAGAGCCACGGCCTCGGCTCCTCCTCGACGCCGCGCTCCCTCGGCTCGCCCAGCGTGCCCAGCATCTCGGTCACGCCGCAGATCAACCTGCAGGAGCTGCCGGTGAGCCTGCCCCTGCCGCCGCCACCGCCCCTGCCGCCCCCGCAGTCGCAGGGCTCGGTCCTCGGGCACCACGTGTCGCCCGGCCACGTGGCCGGGGGGCCCGGCTCCGTCAACCACCTGACCGCCCACGCCGTCGCGCAGCAGCTCTCGGTCCAGCAGCAGCAGCAGCAGCAGCAACAGCAACAGCAGCAGCAGCAACAACAGCAGCAGCAGCAGCAGCACCAGTCGGTCGTGGGGGACGACCCGGAGATCAAGCCCGGCATCGCCGAGATGATCCGCGAGGAGGAAAGGGTGAGTAGGACGAGCGCTTTGTTCCGTTTCGCGAAGGCCGGCCGCTACGGAGCTCGCCTTGATTAAAACTCTAATTACTAATTACATTCGCGGAATATTACTCGCGCCTTTTTCCCGCCGAGTACTTAGTGGAAAGCCCCCGCCGTATATAAAATATATGTATACATAAGTAATGACTGGTCGTGCGCGCACACAATTCAAGCCGGAGATATTAAGGGGCTCATTAAAAATGGCTGTACTTCAATTACAAATGTAATTACGCCGCTGTGCTTCTCCGGTTTTCTAGAGAAAAGTATTACGAGCGCTCGAAAAATAAAAGCAGAGGAAAGGGAGTGGGAATAAAGTTAAAATAACAAAAGCCCATATTATTAGAAGGCCCTCTCTCTCTCTCTCTCTCTCTCTCGTGGGGGAAGAGGCATTACGGGGACGGATGATTGCGTGCTTCGTAACATAAATGAAATGAAATTGGCCGAGAGAGGAGAGAATGGGGGCTCGATGTATATATCGAAATAGTTGGGCAGCGCGCGTAATCAGAGCCCCCCCGGAGCGGGAGCGGGGGCGTGAAAAAAAATTTAATCTCGCCTCGCATTATACGTTTTTGGCAATAACAGCGACGGCGGCGGCGGCGGCGGCGGTGGCGGCACGCGCTGCGCGAGGGGTAGAGGTTAAGTTACGCGCGCGCCGCCGAGCGACACCGCTCCGGGAGAGGGGGGCCAGGGGGACGGGGGGGCGCCGAGAGAGGAGGAAAGAGTCGCGCGAGACAGTAAATCGTGAATTGTAGTAGCCGGGCGCCATTCATCCTGATCCGGACCGGATGTGAGTACATATTTCCTTCGGTGGCCCGTTTAAATTAGTGTTCTTTTTTTTTTTCCCGCGCGCGATGCTCTCCGCGCTCTCGCTGCATTACGGCGATGCCGAAGCGGGGCTCGGAAGAAACGATATCGCTCTCTCTCTCTCGGGCTCGAGCTCGAGCTCGACTCGCCATAGATTCAGCGCTGATCGGCTCGTACGTAACGGCGAAGCACCTAAGCGATATATCAGGAAGCGCCGTTTCGCCCCGGCCTCCTCACCCTCGCGATCCGCGATCGTTACTGCGCTGTCGCTCCTCTGGCGATACGCCCCAAATTGAAAAGTTTGATGTATTAAAATGCCCGGCACTCTTCTTTCCCTACTTCGCCGTCGAAGCGCTCTCTCTCTCTCTCTCTCTTTTTTTATCTTCCCCGACGAGCGGCGCGGCCCTTTCCCGATGTGCGCACCGCCACCCGTACACATAAATTTTTTGCTGCTTTTTGTTGCCGCCGACGCCGACGCCGCCGCCGCGGCAGTCGTTTACATTTACTGAGAGGACGCCTCCGCTGAAAGTCGTTCAAAAATTATTCGATGGCTCTGTTCGTTTGAAACGTCAAGGAAAAGAGCCGTCCTTTACTGCTTTTTTCGATAAAACGCCCCTCTCGAATGGCTCGTTTCTTTATTCATGCGGTATGCGGCTCGCGACGAAATTCAGCTCTTTTTTTTTTCCAGGTGATGGCTTTAATAAACCCGTCGAGGAAATTCGGGCGTTCGGGGGAAAGGGAGTGCGTAGCGGCGCAATCGGAGAATTGCGCAAGGAGAAGCGGAGGTGTATAGAATTTGGGTAGCAGGTATAATACAGGTCCGCTGGCGGGGAGGGGAATCCGCGCGGATAGAACGGACGGGGGAGCTGTGGCTCTCACGGGGCCCCGAGTTCGAAAGCCACTCGGCGCTATATATTTTAATAAGGGCCAGAGCGCTTGCTTACGACTCCGCGGTAATGCTATGTGTTTTAAATATTTCGAAAATTGCCTTCCTAGGAAACTCGGCTCGTAATAGCAATACTCGGAATATAAGAGAACCGGAGCCCCTTTCCGGCCGCGTAATAGCGCCGTGCGTGCGCGCCTATCCTTTTTCTCGCTCATTAGCCATTCGAATTGCGACCGAGGAGCAGCGGCAGCAAGCGGCAGCAGCGGCAGCGGCAGCGGCGGCGGCGGCAACGGCAACGGCAGCGGCGAATCATTCGGTAATGGAGAAAGAGCGAGCGCCATTCGTCAAAGTCGAGAGCCGAACGAGAGCGAGCGAGCCGAGCGGCCTTAGCGGCTGCTAAATTTTCCATTTCCAAAATGGCATGACGGATACTCGGCGCGCGAGCGAGAGACGTCCTGGCGCGGTAAATCAGAAATTATCTTGTCGCGTCCGCGGCGTCGGCGGCGGCGGCGGCGGCGGCGGCGGCAACGGCAACGGCGGCTCCTGCCTTTTCCCATCGAAACTCGCATAAATACCGAGCCCTTGTCCACTCGGTCCGATATTATACGCGAGGCTTTGATGGACGGATGAGCGAGCCATTCCGCAGATTGCTTCTCTCTCTCTCGCTCTCTCTCCGTGCCGCAGCAAGGAGATTTATACCGGGCGCGCACCGTTATCTGGCCGACGCCTCGCTCCGCGCCGTTCGCCTAAATAAAAGAGAGCGACCTTTAGTAGCGATTAGGCCCCGGGACAAGGTCGGATTACAGTCTCGCGGATTAGGAAACGCGGCGCGGGCCGAGAGGTGTCAGGCAAGTTGATTCGATTGTCCGCGCCGGCGCTGCGCAAAAAGCGCGGATACGTATGAAAGTCGAGCGCGTCCGGGGGCCGCCGATGAAAATTTCATTTTCGAAGATTGAATTATCCCTCGTATCCGCGCGCTCGCGTCCCTCACAAAGCCGAGCCCGAGTCTCGGAGCCTTTTTGCGCGCTGACGCTTCGGCCCGAGGGGGAATATCTGCCTCTGCCCCGAAACAATCGGGGACTTGAGCTTTACATATTCCGCTACGGCCTCTACCGACAGCGGCTTTAATTTGCGCGTTTGTTCGTTATACTCGGGCCGCTCGTCGATATTTATAGACGTTTAAATCGGCATTATGTAATTTTGCTGAATGATGTATCAGACTAGAAAATTCATTAATTCGCTTTTTCCCTCCCGATATTCCGCAAGCTAAACTTCTTGATTACGCTCTGACACTGACGTAATTTCATTTCACTATTATTATATGAATTTCCCGGCTCCCGCCGATCACGCGATAACGTCATAAATATTGAAAATTAATGAAAAATTCGAATGCAGCATTTACGCTGGTACATTAATTTATCATTCGACCGGTCATAAAGTTATACTTGGAAGCAACAATTAATGAATCTGAAAACTCGGACCGCCGCGCGAACTTCGGCTCCATATTTTACCGCGATCAGTTATCGATCCCCGAGGAAGATATCCCCGCGCCGAAGGCTCGCATATATACCTACATATCTGCCGAGGACGAAAATTTGCGCAACAGATTTTTCTTATATTCCTGCCCCTCCCCAACTGTCCGAGCGGATCTCTCGGCTTATCGAAATTTCATCGCCTCGTTAATCAAGCCGCCGCGCTTTTTCCGTCGAGTTCGGGCGTCCATTAATAATTTCTTTAATATGCAGCGGCGCGGCCCGCGGAAAAGGGCCGCTGACAGTTTTATTACTTAAATTTTCAAGTTGTACACTCATTACGCGACTAATAAATTTCATCTTCCTCGCGTGCACGCGCACGAGGAGCCCCCGAGCCCAACGCGGTCGTCGAAACGGCGCGCGCGTTACGTTACGCCGGACGATGTATCGCTCGAGATGCCTGACGGCGGCCCATTGTCTGGACTAGAAATTAATCTGGCCGATCGATAACCGGCGACGTCTTACGCGGCCCCGTTCGAATCTGCGCGCCGGTCTCTCGGCAAACTCGTCAAAAATTTATCGGCCCCGGGCGGGAAAGAAACAACTGGCATTACGGGAAAGGCCGGCCTGTGTTTAGGCGCGACTTCCGATTTCCGAAGTAATTGCGCTTTTGTCTCGGCGAGGAGAGGACAAAGACCGGCAGAGTGCGTATCCGAACCCTATAGTTTCGGCAAAGTTCGAGGAGCTACCTGGGGCTTCTCCTCGCTCTCGTCTCGTTCCCGCTCGGAGTTTAGCCGGGCTATAACTATATATCCGCGGCGGCGTCAAGCCGCGCGCCGGATAGCGGAGGCGCTTGATATAAAATATTCAAATAGACGGTAAAAAGGGTTCGCCCGCCGGCGGGAGTAAGTATAGAAGCTACGCCCGGGAGGGGGATTGCATTAACCAAGATTGCTGACGATAAAATGAAAATAATGCAGAATGACGCGAGCCGTTCGGGGGTGGAGGCGCGCGCCCGCTGCCGACGAGGAAGGGGGAGGGGGGAGAAGCGACACGGCGGGAGGGAGACAGAGGATGATGTAAAGTAGGTTTCGCGGCTCGTCGGTCAGACTCTGCCGAGGAGTGGTAGTGGCTCGAGCAGCCGAGATGACACAGAGAGCCGAAGAAAAACAGGCAGCCCGAATGGAAAGAAGGCGCCGAGAGTCGCGCGTAATTGTATTAAATTTTCCCCGGGCGCAAAAGCACGCCCTCTCGGAGCCGCGAGAAAGTGCACTTTGCCCGAACCCCCCCTCACCTCCTCCCCCTCTCGGAGGCTGAAATTCGAGACACCTCGCTCGCCTCGTTCGAATTCCCACCGCCGTCTTATTCGTTATCGAGCTTTGATTTCTCCCCGAGCTCGAAGGAATAAAATTCTGTTTAGACTGTATTGGAGTTGGGCCAGCTCTCGAAGAATAATACGCGTAAAATCGAAACCCGAGAAGTTTATTTTGCCCTTGTCCCCGGCGCGCAAACAAGTCTGACCAGAGCAAGAGAAAGAGTGAGGGAGAGAGAGAGAGAGAGAGAGAGAGAGAGAGAGAGCTCCGTAATGCGATCGAAAATTCATTAGCATTTTAAAATAAGACTGAGATATTTTTTCGCGATCGCGCGAGCATTTGAAAAATACGAAAACTCGGCCCCGCGCGCGGCCGATGTTTTTTCTAAAGACGCTTAATGGCTCGGGCCGTTGTATCTCATAAATAGTTTAGCATAAAGGTAAAAATAATGTTATTTTCATGTAAAATGCATCTAATAAAAGAGTTTTTATTAAAGGCCGCGCTTGGCTCGCGGGGCGCTTGGCTCGAGCCGAGAGGAGAGAGAGGAGGCGCTGCCCGAGAGATCGGCCAATCGGGGGAAAAAATGCTAGCGGAAAAGCATAGATCGCAAATACAAGTGGGTGGTCCTAAAAAGCTGCGCGAAGCACTCGGCTCGGCCTAAATGCGCGCGCGGAATTTTCGCCGGTGCGCGCTCTCTCTCTCTCTCTCTCTCTCGCGCGCTCTGATCCCCCTACTTCACCTGCCGGCTGCTGCTCCTGGCACACGTGCACTCCCCCCCCCC
>UCOM01003838.1:0-15413 GCA_900474385.1 Ormyrus pomaceus
GTCTCTCAGAGAGCCGTTCTCATAAGAGGACATGTTAAGTACCTCAACTTTAAATGTTATTATTTTTCATTTTTACACGGTAAGTCACCTCAAATTTTATTCAGTATATTCTGTTAGTTCTAATGAGTATTTCTAACTAGTTTTTAACATAATCTTGGAAAATCAAAAAAACTATAGAGCTACCTTAATTGCCCTTTTTCGCGCGAACTATAGATTCGATTAATCGAGCATTCCAACCTTTAATTTATAACTAAAAACGTTTTTGTTATCGCATCGGGATTTTTTCGTTGAAAATGTTACATCGTTAAGAGCATTTAACCCATTTTTTCTCGCTCTTTGTGTATTTGAAATGATGTTACGAGATACTATGTGAAAACTAAGTTAAACGAACAAAAGAATTTCAGTAATTTAAGTAACCGTGCAAAACGTAATTTGATAAAAAAGCATTAATTGCTTTCTATTGATTCAAGAAGTAAACACTCGATAAACTTATTTTATATATGAACGGTAATTTTATTTTTTTCTAAATTAACTTTCCACCGGATATATTATCTGTCGCGTTAACGCCTCTAATATAAATTTTTAATGATGAAGTAACGTGTTTGTACATTTAATTAACGGATAATACCTCGTAAAAATAGTTTTATTACGGAGTTACGGACCGTGCAATAATGAGCGAATGTCACGTGTATTATAGGTAGTAATTTTATATTAATTCTCAGCCGCGGCGGTATAATATTCAAGATAGTTTAATAAAAGTCTTTTTATTCTTCTTAAAAGCCTTATCAAGCTTTGAAGAATATTCTTCTCGGTGCTGTAAAGCTGGATTTTATACCTCGGCATTATGAAAGGCCGTCGTCTAGCATTTAAAAACGTATCGATTTTTCCTGCCTCGTAATAATAACAATGCGAGAAAATAAAGGCGCAAAGTTAAAAAAAAAAAACGAGATAAAGGCTAAAGTGGTGCTTAATGGATTATAAGGGTAGTTTTTCAGTAGCAGTTGGCTTTCAAAGCTCGTCGGATAAAATTTTTACGCACACGTCGATATATATATAAGTAGAAAAGTAAAGCAGGGAAAGAGAGAGAATGGGTGCGAGAAAGATGCAGCGAATGAAAGAGTGTGTCAAGGCGAGCCCGACGATTTCCTGGATCGCCGAACCGCCGCTGGATCGCCGCCGGTTGCCAAGGAGCGGAAAAGGCCGCGGGGGAGAAAAAAAAAGAACGTGCGGCAGGAAGAAAGAGGAAAAGGGCGTCTCCAGGGTCGAAGGAAAACAAATCTCACGTACTTAGGCGAATGGTCCACGTCATCGGCTCTCGGAGCTTTCGCCGCTCTCTCTTGAAAAAAAGAAAAAGATAACGCGAGAGTGCCGCAATGCCGGGGATGTACACGAGCATTAGGTATATGTGCGCGCGCTCCAAAGTAGCAGACGACAGAAGTGGAAATCCACTCTCGGCGTGCCGCGCGAGAAGGAGAGCCGGCGCGTGTGCGTGTGTCTGCGCGTGACGTCGACTGCCAGCGCGGAGGAAAGAAAAAAGAAAAGGAAGGCAGAAGGAAGGAAGCAGCAGCAACACGTACGAGCACACGCATACAGAGAGAGAAAGAGAGAGAGAGAGAGCCGCCTCCCGCCAGGCCCCCCGACACACTCGGTGAGTTGTTATTTTCACGCTCTCGCGTCCAATTGATTTTTGCCGTTTCGCGCACTCACGTGCGTGCACGCGCGCTTCCTTCCCCCCCCCCTCCAGTCGCCCGTCCTTTCCTCCCCCCGTGGAATTAGCGAGAGGAAGGGGCGGCTGCCCGGCGAGAAAGGGGGCTGTTTCGTTATTTCAATTCTGCTTATCGCCGCGCGGAGGCTTTGCCCCTTCGATGTTATTGTACTTTTACCTGGGCTGTTGAACCAGTACGTTTCGATAACGATGTTAAGTACGGCTGGTTGAAAAAGAGGGATTCGCGGGAGATACGCGCGCGGCCTGAGCTAGATTCCCCTTGCGGTGCAATGAATTTTCGAAGTTTCAGCGATTCGCGGCACGATTTCGGTTTATTTGGAGCATTCTAACGAGTTCGCGTCTTGCAGCTCAAACGGGAATCGCCAAAGTCGTTAACAAAGTAAATTTTGGAAAGTTTAGCAAATTTTTTTTTTAGCTGCGAAAACACTTTATTAAGTATATGTATAGGAGAAAGAAAGTTATTCGTATGTAATATAAATAAGAATTTTATTTTTAAAATTTGATCTGATAATTTTTATTTGTATACTTTTATATATGTGATGGAAAAACAATAATGTTGCATTTAAGACTGGTAAAAAATTTCACTATAATAACTATTTATAAAAAATGTATACATAATTTTATATCTATAATTCACTGCATCGCAAAAAATGCTTGCTTTACGATAAGAACATTGCTTTTAAAAAAAACTGCAATTTTCAGTAAGAAGGGCTCAATTAGCTTGGCGGAAGAAGTGGGTTCACTTAGCGTTCAACTGAAGAAAAGTGCACAAAAAACTTAAAAATAAAAATAACGATATATTGTTAGAATAGGTTTTTTTTGCATTCCACGCGTCTTTATTATAAAAAACAAATAGTAAACTTTTTAATTAAACCGAAGCTTTATAACGAACCGAGAAAAAAAAACGAGTGCGTGATGAACTGAAGACTGAAAAAGGAAAATAATAGCAGCAATAATTTGTTGCTCTATATAAGCAGAACAATACTGCTGCAGAAACTAGCACTTGTAAAAAAAGAGCATTTGACTGGCATTTTAATCCCCGGAATGACAGGAATCTTTTTACATTTATGTCACAAATAGTAATGACAACATTATTGTACAATAATGATTCCAGGTGAAAAAATCAAGCTTCTTTATTACAATCAAGAGTTTAATAGAACTTAAAGCGCAAATTTTCTTATAATTATATATTAAGTTATTAAATACAAACTTTTTTCACAGATTTAAAAGGTAAATTTTATTTTTTTTTTAAATAATTTTTGTACTATTATCGCAGAATCAGTTTTAAAAATCTATCCCAGGAAAACTATTTTCTTGTTGTAAATATGCGCTTTCCTCAATAAAAACTACGTTTACCTTACCGCAGAACTCAATTAGAACGAAAATAGTTTTCTCGTGAGACTCATAATCCGATACGAAGAATTAGATTAGTTAAAGTCCTACTTTATTATAAACATTTGTTTCTTTGATTTACCGTTAAAATGCGGTTAATCATTACTAGCTTACACACGACCTCGTATAAATTTAAACTTATACGTCGGTGCCACAAATTTTTTTCTAACATGTTCTAAAACGTACAACTCTACTTATACCTTAGCAGTTGAAATTTTTGTTCAGAAACCGCAGCAACACAAAAGGTCAACATTTTTTTTCTAATATAGTTTTAATTTCGAAGTTTGTTGAAAAATGAGAAAGGGTATAAAGTTTAGTTCTTTTTAGCAAGAGTGTTTTAATAACTACTTTCAAATGTAAATTTTCAATAAACGCTGGAAAAAAAAATTAATAACCTGTTTAATAATACAATCGGAATCGTTCGTAAATTGAAATCTCTGATCATTTTAATGCATAATTAATTTTTCGTATAATGAAAAGCGCCGATTACATAATTAACGACTTTACAGCCACTAATTTAGATACTCAATATACTTTTAACGTCAAATTTAATCAAAACCTTACACCAAACCGTCCATTCTCGTCAAATAACGGACAGCAATCATATAGCGTTTTCGTCTTCATTCACGATGCCAGACACACACACACACACACAAATCCTCCGAGATTGAAATTTATTCGCGCGTGAATTTTTTTTAGCTCGTCCGCGACGAGAAAAGCAGAGACGCGCCGCGAAAGAGTCGGAGAGCAGCCAGCAAAGAGAGTCGAGAAACAGAGAGAGCTACGGCCGGGAGCCGATGCGTACAATCCATCTCTCTCTCTCTCGCCGCATTGTTATTCCGGAAAGCACGCGACGATTGTCTTAGTCGAGCTTCCGGAACGGGGAGCAGCGACGAAGAGAGAGAGAGAGAGAGAGGAGAGAGAGAGATAGCGGCGAGGGGATGATGCGATGACGCCAGAGCGCGCGCAATCTTTTTTTTTCCAGATTATTTTCCCTCGATCCGGTATTATACACCTTTGAGCCGCACCGGCGCGTATATATACATATTTGCGCCGATTATTTAGACGTTCGGAGGCATGACGCGACGGTTTTTTTTCTTTCACGTTTCGCTCCTCGCTGTGTGTGGGTGACACGCGCGCCGCGAGCTGATGTTTTTTTTTTTTTTTCGTCGCCTCGCATAATAACGCACGCGCAGCAGGAAAGGAGGGTGGCGTGTGGGTAGGTGGTTGCCTGTGTACGGACGATGCGGTGCGTTGGCCAGCTTTTTGTTTTATCCGGGTCGCGCTCCTGTTAGCGATTTCGTGTCTGTTATTACGGTACGTGCGGGAACGTTTCGTTTAGATCCTTGGTAATTGATAATTGATAATTATCGCTGTCGAGAATGTAAACACTTTTTTTTATCCCTTTTTATGTGCGCAAATTCATGCGAATTTTGAAAATTTTGCTTAAATCGTTAGGTAAAAGCGGTGAAAGCAATTTAGAGTACGTGATTTTAAGAAAAGTAATATCAAAGTTGTCAAAAAGCAAACATTTCTTTATGTTGCAAATTTTAATATGAAATATTATTATTTAAAAAATTTTCCAGATTGACAAATTCAACATGAATATGGAAATTACTTTTATCTAAATCATAAAAAATGTACTTATTATGTATAGCAGTATTGTACACAAAAGAATACGCTTTGAAATCTAGAACAGTTAAAATTTCTGACGTGGCCCTTTTCTAAAGAAGTGATGATAGGGCACTATCAGCACCTTCCGAAGGATGTGATTTGATATCATTTGTAGCCCGCATGACTAAATCTTTATTTAGTTTGACACGATTTCGTTTTTGAGAATATTTCGTAATTTGTAGTATTTTTTCATTAAAAAATGAATCCAAAACATTATGTTTTTATAAAACTGGCATAATTTTTATAAACTACAATAATAAATAAAATTATATTTTGATAATTTCGTATTCGATAATCTGAAAGCGTTAAAAATAGGAATTATTATTTTGATCGAGTCTATATAACTGACAACGGACACATCCAAAATTTATACCTAGTACAAAGTTTCGAGAATCTCAATTAAGACACTACTGAAATCGTCCTTTTCACTTAAAATTATAAATAAATATAACTCGATTAAAGTGTTGAAACCTCAAAAGTATTTTTATACTAATTTTAACTTAATGGTCTAAAGTAGAAATGTAACAACAAATTTTATGAAGCCTCGGATTTTATAAAAATCATAAAAAAATTAAGACTTGTTCTTTCCACCTGAAAAAAGAAGATGCGACAATAAAAAAAAAAGTTTATTAGCACTTTAAATTTCTAATGAGTAAAATCTGAGTTATACAGGTTTATATATTATGATACATATTTTTCAATCTCTTATTTAAAAAAATCTTATTTTCTGAATGAAATTGATTAACATATTTATCCACGAGAACTTCTTTATTATTGAGTTGTAAACTGTCATGGTTGAGCAATTTAAATTTCGTGCAGGGCACGATGAAGTTTGGTCACACGCTGACCGCAAAATTTGGTTGTGGTGATAAAGTTTGGTCAGCAACAGTAATCCTCTCTCGCGCTAATAAAGCATGTCCCGTGTCCTATTAATAATTTAACTTGGCATACGGCAATCAATAACTTCTAGCTTCTTTCTAACTGTTAAATAAAAATTAAATAAAGTATTTGCTCTATTTGCTTGGAAAAATTATTTTATTACAAAGAATCGTAGTATCTAATATACGTAACTCTTATGGAGCAAAATGAGTAATTTAACAACAATAAGTTAATTATTGAGTTTCAAAACAAGTGTATTAAAGTTCTAAACTAGTTAAAAAATACTTGTTAGGAAAACTTTAGAAAATTGTTTTAATTACTTGAGTTTTTAAACTGGTCTGATCTGTCAAGAAGTCCTATAAAATAACATCTTAATAACATTGGTGTTAATCAATAGTTTCCTCCACCCGTATTTTCTACTCGTCTTATTGCAACTTAATTGGCAAGGGTTATAAGCAAATGCAGCTATAAATATTAATTAAGATTATAATTTTCGATTCAATAATAATGAGCACTATTGATTTATATTTACGACTCATTTAAACCACTAAAAGGTTTATATAATTTGATGATTATTAAAATTTTGTTACTTTCTAGCATATAATAGGATTATAATAGGACCATTAAATGATCAATCTTTAATTATTCACATATTCTAATTCGGGATCTGCAAGAAAAGAACATTTTGCTATTGAAACGGATCGAAAAGCGATCGTTTTATTCTCGGAATAACAAAACCGTTATAATTTATACACATGAAAAGCCCCCAGTCGTCGTCGGCGAAATTGTTCACAATTTAATCTTGACAGGCTGCACATTCCTCGCCTCTCATCGAAATGATTCGCGGCGAAATTAGCGAAAACAGGGGAGCTCGCTCCTCCAATTCTATTCCCGTGCAGGCCTGGTGCGCCCCGAAAATCCTCCCGTCGCCGTCTGCGTTTCATTGTCGTCTTGCACACAAATCCATTGTGCCGAACGGTGTGTGCTGTACCCGCCTTGCACCTACGTCTTCTCTCTCTGGGCGCGCGGCGGCCTGCACACCCGACGAGAACAAGACAAAGTGGTCGCCGCGAAATTTAATTAAGCATAAAGCTAATGAATTATTTCGCTGAAAGGGCCCGGCCGCGACTCTGGCAGCGCGACAACTTTCGTTCTCCCCCCCCGCGAACGACAAGAGCCTGTTTGCGGCGAGCAACAAGTTATAAATCGGGGACGATCTATCGTGCGGCGGGTCAATTTTTAATACGGTCGCCGCCGCCGCCGCGAGTCACGCGAGAGGAACGACAAAGCGCACACGAAAAAGAAATCCATACGTCGCCGGGAACTCGGCGTATACTCGGCTCTTTTCCGCGGGCTTGGCTCGGCTTTACCCGTCGGCTCTGCGCGCCCGAGGCTCGCGTGCCAAACTGCCAATTCCTCTTTATATCGATTCGATCGTAGACGCACGCGCCCGAGAGCGATATATATGTATGTATTGGTGTGTTTTGCAGCTCAGCAGATCTTTCTTTCTTTCTCGCCCTCGAGCTGCTCCCGAACGGCTTTTCTTTTTTCTTTTGGCCTGTTTGCACCTCTCACCTTCTGATCTGCCGCCTTGATCCTGGAATTTTTTGGCAGGTCGTACGAATACTACTGCGGCTGAGAAACAATCTGTTTCGCGTTTGGTGCGAAAAGCAGCGGGGTTTACATTTTTCACGCGAATCTCCGTTCTTTGCGGTTCTTTGGGAAATCAAGTTTTATTGTTTTTAAATAATGCGTTCTTGTTAAATATTAAAGAGCGTCAGTATAATTTCAGTGTAGAAAGTTTTTTATTTTAATTGTTGAACATCTCATTGATACTTTTTAGGCAAAATTAAAGTTGTTTAGTTTACTAACAATAAGGTTACATTTTCTATGTGCAATAATTGAAGTATTTTTAACTTTATACTCATATTTAACTTAATGTACTTTATTTAAAAAAGAATTTATAATATTAATTCATGACTTACTCTGTCACGTTATAAAATTAGTCCCATAATATAGCACAACTGTATAAAACTGTAATTTTTCATTTTTACAAACATTAAACAAACACATTTAGTGTTTGTGATAAATTTTCTGATATAATCCTGTAAATAGTTGAGTGTTTCTGATTTGCTATTTTCATTTTATCAGATAAGATTATATTACATTATAAATTTTCTTTAAAGCATAATGGCGGCAACAGTAAAGTTTAGTTTATGTGACTGCACATGCAAATATTTTATGCTCACTGGACATCAAAACAGACAATTACTTACATTTACTATTATAATTCATGTAACATAACATTTGTGCAGATAAATTATTAATTATTTAGACGAAGTTCTATAATTAATGATAATTATTCTTATTTCAAAATCTAAAAAATTTTCATTTCTTCTCCATTTGATATTTTTGTATTTTCATATCTCTATTTCTAGATTACCTTAACTTTATCTTTTACTCTTGTAGTATTTTTGCTTGTTACAGCTATAATATTAAAAAAGAGATGTACTTTTAAAAACATGACTGACCTTTATATTGTTAATATAATTTATGTTTTCTTTTCTTCTTTCCCTTAAACCGACTTTGACCTATATACATATGATTCAATGGCAGTACATCATGAGTTGACGAAATTTTTCGTTCTTTGTTGATAGAATAAGAAATCAAATGTCATTTACTGATTGATTCATTAATATCCTTTGGTTAAATATTTTATTAGATATTTTATTATTTTTCTACTTTAAGAGCTTTTTGATTTCGTTTAATCGCTAATACTGCAATATAGCAGTAAAAATTCCAAGTTTAATAAACAATATATTAACAACAATTAAGCGGAACAGGTGCAGAAACAGTTCCCACATTCAAAATATTATTTACGAAAACATTAAATGAACGCTGTTTTCAGTTATATAAATACTAAAAGGTTATGTACTTATTGCATTATTTTATTATTTTATTATCTTCGTAAGCCTTTGAAGTACTTTTTCTCTGGATTTGTCGTATATGTTAAAGAAAGAAAATTTTTTTTGTTTTTTGTTACAAAAACTTGGTTACAAATGAGATAGTTGTTTGTACTTTTGTTCTTTTCACTAAAGAATGCTTCCACTTTCTCTTTTTACTTTAAAACAAGATAGTCTTTGCAGGTCATATAACAATGTTAGATAAGCCAGAATGTCACCAACATTAGAAGAAAAATGAATACACATTTCTAGCAGAAATTGATTTTCAAATATAATGTTTAGAAAAGACATTCAAGAAATGGTAATTGACTCAAAATTTAATAAAAGTACACGTAATCTAAAAAAATAAAACCGATATTTGACAATTAATACTAAACAATTTTTATAATTAATTTAATTTAATTTAATAGTTAATTTAATACTAAACAATTTTTTTTATTTACAAGGAGGAGAATTTGTTAGGCAGCTTTAGAAGATTATTGGGACTTTCTCTACCCCAAAACCACCATTAACCACTAGTTTAGGTTGAGACTATAAATTTGACCCTTGAGATACTTATTTCCTTTTCATCTTTTGCAAGACCGTCTTTTTTCGCCTCAGGATTTCTTGGACGAAGTCGACGAGTCCTCTTTTATTTCTCCTCCTTGACCAGTATGGTCGGGACAATGTCTGCCCGTCTTAATTTCATTCGATATTGTTCTTCAACCTCACCTCCTCACTACAAAAACTACTAACATGACTTTTTAAAATAAAATTGATAAAACATAAATAGAAAATATCGTAAGAATCAGAAAATATCGTAAGAATAAATAAAAGAGAATTAAGAAGTAATAAGAAGGTCATTTATTAATAATATTATACATAAACGAATATCAAGTCGTAGCAAAAGCAAGCATCAAATTGTAGCAATCCACGCGCGAGTTTTATATTGCTGGCATCGGGATTGACTGATTGTAAGAAGAAACGTTCGCTCGTTTACGATTTGTCTTTCATAATGTCGACAAAGCTGTAGCCCCCGGCGTGCACACCAACTTTCCTTTCAGATTGGCCGCTCGAGCTGCAAAATTATTAACTTTAAACGATAAATGTAGCTTATTTTATGCTGTTGGACTATAAAAAGCACATCGAGGAAAAACCCAGTAGTTCAGGAAGATTTTCGCGCTCGTGGGCGAATGTCCGCTTTCCCGCATCGAGCGAGAGTTCGACGTACCTCTTTTGCACAGAAAACAATGAGTAACTCACGGGAGAAGTGTTTTTGCTTGTACAATACACGACTTCCCTAACACTCGCTCACCTTCGTTTCGTATTGTAAACGTAACACTCGCGGAATAATCTACTTCCTGCACTTGTTTTACACAACATACTAATGAAACCTGCTACCGCTCCCAATGGTTTTAAAACCGGAACCTTTGATTTTAGCATTTGCAACTCAGATTGCACAGTCCGACTGACAGCTTTATAAATTCGTAAAACCTCGAGTCAAGCGCCGTGAAATCGAGCAAAACGAAGCAAATTCAATATAACTCTTCTCAGAAGAAAAAAAGAAAATTGAGAGCGCGCCCCGTTAATTAGGGAGGCGCTTTTCTCAGTCGCTCCGCAAGAAGACGAGCCATCCAACCCTACTTGTCGGTGCTCTCGTGGCTAAACGCTAACGCCCCCCCTTTTCCACTCCTTAAAAATTTCCAGCGGCGCAGAAATTTTAAAAGCCCCAGCGCACGTGCCGTCGAGCGCACGCACACACGGCCCCGCAGAGCGGCGCGCCACTCGTCCGTGCTTTTTCTCGTCGAGGCGAGCTTGCACGACGGCACGAGCCCCGGTATACCGCGCAGTCTGCCTTTTTTTTTCAACAATATATACGTGTACGTCGGGGCGCCGAGTAAGAGCTTCGGGCTATTTGACGCGCACGCGCATTTTTCGGTCGGGAGATAACGCGGTTTCGCTCTCCGCAATTCACTTTTAATGATGTCGCGCGGAGAGCGAAATTGTATGCTTCGCTCGTAATTGGGAAAGATTTATTTATCGTCGCGTAAATATTAGACGCTGAATTTGGGTCAAAATATTTTCAAATTGGAGTATAAGTAAAGGTCGATTGTTATTACTTTTACCTCGAACTGTGTTTTTCAAGACTAGTTTTTCTGGACATACACATTCGAGCTTACACAATTAATGCCTCAGTTCAGTTCCGTAAGTTTCCAAATTTCTTTCTAGCAAAAAATTTGGAATGCTGCCAATTTTATGTAGGATTATAATATCAAAACTCCAGTAGAATAGAGACCGACATTTTAGTTACAATTTAAAGTGTTATATATAATTTGAATAAGCAATTGCTTTACTTAAGTAAAGTAAGTAAGTTAAGTTTATCATATTTTATTTTGCATATGATATACCTGGTACTGTCATATTAAAATGATATTTTTTTCACTTTTTACAGAGAAAAATTGTTATGAGAAAAAATTCAACTCATAATCTCATAGCCTTCGCAGTGAATTTTTGAATAAAATCTTAATTAAAAAATAAGTTTAAATGAATATTTATATCTTGTAGAATCGTTGTTGAGTTTTCTTTTAAAAAGAAGTTGACATTTTCTCGGTCGTTTGTATTATACCTTATTTTTGCAATTCCACTTTATTTTACAGCATTGTTTATAAATTTTAAAAAATTTCTGTAATTATATTTTTAAACATTTTACAAAATAATAACCCGCGATTATTATAATTATTTGAAGAAACGTGTTAAGATGAAAGTACACTGTTTTTTATGACGCTGAATAAAAACGTTCGATAAAACATGTCAACAGAAATGAATTTAAGCTCCGAATAAAAAGCTTCACGGAAGGCAAACATTACACAACTTTTATTAAGCATGCACGAGTATCTACAAAATTATTGATTTACTTTATTTTTAAGAGTATTCAGTTATAACGGTATTTTTAATTTTATATATTGAAATTTTCATTGCGGCAAACTTCGCTAATTCTCATTTTACATACCAAGCAGTTTAATCATTCCCGTAATTAATTTATTATACTAATTAGACTTTATAAAGCAGATGGAATTACAAAATGGGAGAGAACTTTAATTGAAAGTAGCGCAAGTTCATACCGAGTACAAAAAGGAATTCGAAAAGTTTTTTAATTAACAAAAGTGTCGTTCGTCCAGTTTTACAATCGGCCGGGGGTCAGAAGCCCTCGACGCCGAGAGTCGGCTTTGACGCGCGCGAGAGAGTTGCATACGTCGGCATGTTGTGCCTCGCATTTTTCTTCGGCACTCGGAGTCACGCGGCCGATTATTTATGCAACAAAAGGCGTTTAACCGAGATAATTATCTGAAAGAAACGTCATCCGGTCATGTTCGCGTCGTAATTGATAAGTTGAGCAAGGTAATGTGGAGACGCCATGCTGTCGAGATAAACATTATCTTCTTTCCTTTTTTGGGAACGATTAAAATTTTCTATGTACGCGCGCCCCTGAATATTTGCTAAACATGATATAGTTCTTCAAGTGTTTTAAGGTCATCGTTTGATGTTTCCTGTTCGGCAACATTGTAAACGATTGGAAATGTTAAAATTATATATAATTAATTAAAATTAATGATTTTAAGAAATAATAATTTGATCAAAAGTGGCTTATTTTTAAACAGCTGACAAATTTAAGCTCATATTTTTACAGAATCTTCAATTTAAAAAAAAATCAATATTTTGTTAGTCTTATACATCATATATGTTAGTCGTGCAATTTCTCAAAAAAGATTGATTTATAGAAAATCTTTTAAATAGGCAATGTCATCTTCTCTATTCTAATCTTCTATTATTTTTACAATACCGTATGACTCAACATCGAATTAATCATTGGATGAAAGTCAGACGCTATTGATTTATTCAAAAACCGTACCAGGTTATTGTAAATGTGAAAATTTATCAAAACAACTTCTTACTCAATTATTCTCAAATACAGAATTTGAAGGAGAGAAAACAATTGTTTATAAATTACTACTAATTTTAAGCGGAACATAATGTCCTGTTCAATAATAATGATTAATAGGAACCATTGTAATGCTTTTTTTTTATTTAAAGTAGGTGACCTCACGTGAATTTTCATAGGTACTAATTTTTTACGGTGACATTAATTTTGTCCGTTAGTTTTTCAGTGTCCTATAAAATGTGTACTTTTGCGGCACAATAAACTTCTGGCTGTATACGCAGTGAATAGAGGAAAAGTGCGAGTGGGCGCGTATTGTCAAGTTGTATTTCATAAAACTTTTTGTAATTCTACGACGCTGCAAGATATATATTTCAAGATTAATTACTTATAAGCGGGATTTAATTCTTTTTAAGAGTGCTGCGATTGGCGCGCCACCAAACGCTCAAAGTGTATTTTCCTAATTTATATTAAAAAAACGGTAATTAGAAACTAATTACAAAGCTTTCCCCACTGTAGGCAATATCCAACTATATTTTAAAAAAATTTCAGAAAGAAAGAATTGAAAATGAGGACATAATCTGGAGGAAACATTTCAAGCTGCAACAGTAGATTGGTTATGTTCGTCTGCTGTGTCGTAAAATTGTTTCCTCCAGATTAGGTTTTTATTTTCACTTCTTTCTTTGTGAAACTTTTTTTGAAATATACTTTAATATTATCTACGAGTGGGAAAGCTTTATTTACTGGAATTAGAATTGTCAATTAATTTTAAATTAATAAATAAAATTTTCGAAGTTGAAGGAGGCGCCACAGTCAGTTCGGACTTGGGCAATTTTAGTAGAGAGTTTAGGCACTCTTAAACCCCTTCTTCTATTTACCTTTCGTGTTTTTTGTTATTTTACAAGAACATGGACTGTAACAGGGCCGGAAATATTCAAAACGTTTACCAGAAGTGAACTGGAAGTATACTCGAAGGGAGTCGGAAGTTGAGTCTAAATTAAATTTTTTATTCTGCTCCCCCTCTTTTCTTCTCACCTTTTATGTTTATATTTTTTATTTTATATAAAATTTAATTATATGTAATTGTATTGATTATTAAACTTTTTTTGGGGTTTTTGAATTGTTTCATGTAACTTTGTACAAATACAATAAAGGCTATACGTCACACGTGTGTTCAAAACTTTTACATATGAATTCAAAAATTTCTACAACAATTGTAGATTTTATTTCATTTGCAGTTCTAACACTTGTTTAACGCCTGAAGATGCCAGCATTATAATTTTGTTACATGTTATTTTTATAATAATACGCACACATTATGTACATTATGTACAATTTGTTTTGTTACAACCGATGCTTTTTAACCGTACAAATTCTTTTTCTTAAGAGTAAGTACTTTAATTGATTACAATCTATTGCAGGTATTAGAAATATTCATGCGTTTATATTGTAAGCGCTACAGATAAAAATCTGTTGCAGCCATAAATTTTAATAAATATGAGGATTAACTTTAACTGCATTTGATTAGATAATGAGTTGCGGCTATTATAAATATTTTTGCGTTTATATTTTACAGGCTAAAGAAAAGAAGTTTAAGTGCAATTGATTAGAAAAGGTGCTGTAACTATTATAATTATTGTTGTGTTTATATTGCGATTGAAAAATCGCAACAGATTAAAAAATATTTTGTACCCAAAAATGTAACAATATTAATGCTTATTTTTAAGATAATATTATTAAACAATTTTTGGCAGCTATGAATTTGAATAAATCATTTTTTTTATTTTAAATGTCCTGGAATGGTAGGATATCGAAGAATATTCAAAGGTAATGGTAAGGTAAGATAAGGTTAAGGTAAAAGTAAAGCCCTAGGGGTTTAAGATTTTTCCTGACATCGATGGTAATCTTGAATTTGACCTTCACCATTACCTTCAAGGTCATAATCAAGGTCGCGAGAAATTGTTGACCCCGGAATTGAAGAGAGCGGAAAATTTTACGTTTGTATGATATGACCTTTAAGGGGGTCTTACACTTATACAATTCAAAAAATCAATTTTTCTTTCATTTGATTTTTTGATTCGATAAACTTGTAAAAAAATTTTCACGCATAAATTTAGAAAATTGTAAAACTTACGGTTTAAAATGCTATTTTATAAAAATACTAAAATTTATTTTTTCAAAATGAATCACTGCAAAAATATTTTAATTAATATTTTAATATTATCAAACATTTTATACTGTATTTTATTGATTTTCATAATTAGATAAAACAATTTCAATTTTGAAATTTTTAATATTTAACGCGCGCTCATCCCGTTTCAGCCGCCGTCTACCTGTGTCGTCAATTGCGTTTTGTCAGCTGATCGCTTTTTAGTCCAATGTTTTGCCTCACGTGTGCGTTGAGGTTAACCGTGTTTGTTTATTTCTTGAAATAAAGTGTAGAATCTAATTTTTCAAATAAAATACTTCTGGACACAGTAATACTATTGCAAAGGAGGTAAATTTTAAAGTCCCATTATCATTTCAAGCTGTCAAGCTAAATGGAAGTTTCATTTTTCTGTTTCAGGTCCTCTTTAGCCATATGACTGCATTCTACATTTTGAGTGTTTTTTTTATAAAGTTTTATTTTAAATGTTGTTTTAAACGTTAAAATAATTTTATGAGTTGTTACAGATGTGCACTTTTCAGCAATACGCCAGCATTGCCTGATGTTATAAGCAAAGCTGGTTTGAACATCCTGCGCTGCGCCCACTTCAAGAACTTATTGGAGAAAAAATATTGTAGTGTATTAATTGGAGACAAAGTATTGTAGTATATTGATAGTGAAAGCCTGGAATGACGATATTCGACAAACAGAATCTTT
>UCOM01003839.1:0-15398 GCA_900474385.1 Ormyrus pomaceus
TACTAGTTTTTGTTTTATAACGATTTTAAATTATGTATGGTATCGCGATTATATATATAACATAGTACTGTCATATTATGGAACAATAAATTAGTTAGGAGGAAGCTAACTGCCAATGACTTGGCAGCGGTTTTTTTTTTGTTCCACTTATAAAGTTTGGAAAATAGTAGTTTGAAATTTTGATAAAAGCAGTTGGAGTCTGTAGACGAGAGGCAAGCAGACTCGTCTAATACATTTGAAAGCTAACTTGTTCTTCACCACATCGTTTGCTTTATGGCGCACGTTATATTAGTCTTGCTTGAAATTGAGAAACTAAATTCGTAACTAAGAAGGAGAGTCACACACAGTTGGGTTAATGATTTTGTAACTTTAATATACGTTTTGTAATTTTTTCTTTCATCTTCAATCACTTGTAACTTGACATAAAGTAATTTTAGAACATTCTAATTTACGATGATCTAATGTTCCAATGCTAAATCAAACTCTGTGCCACGTAATAAGTTAAATTGTCCTTGTAAGTTTTATTTCATTGATCTTTAAATTATTGAAAACCAGTCTTGATAAACAAACTTTAATAATTTCAAGATTATATTAAATTTATTTACCATTCATTAAATCAAGCAATTTGAATCAAATAGTAGCATTCTAATATGAAGTTCTTCAGCATATAATCGACACTTTTGATTCTTCTTTAAACTTATTTTGGGGAAATAATGTAATGAATAATTTACGATACTTGATCTAATAAATTGTGTGCACTAAAAGTAACACTACAATCTAAAATTATATTCTTATTATTATGTTCAAAAAAAATTTCAATAAAAAGCAAGTTTAGGATGATAAAGATCTCAGCCATATGATTTTCATATGAAATAATATGCAAAATGCTCTTCCATTCAAATTTAAAATGAATTCTGTGACCCTTTATTTGACAGATGATTCAATAAGTTCTTCATCGATATTCCAGGTTAGTGTTATTTTAATGAAAACGAATCTTTTGGAATATCAAATTTTCATAGAATATATTAGATTAAAGTATACTTAAAAAAACCGAAAACCGTTATCTTCAACATCAAACGGCTTTTTCATCTTTAATCTATAAATAACAAAGTCTTAATTTTCTTCTTCTTTAATTTTAAATATTATAATTTAATTTATTTTTATCAACATATAAATGTAAAAATTGGATTTTGTTACTTTTTTTAAAACCCTTCAGTGTGTTACTTTCATTTTAATTGAACGAATACATGTATATGTACTCACAAGGAGAGTATTACTTGCTTGGGCTCAGATTATGTTCAAACTGTATGTAACGTACTCTACGCTATCCAATTACATAATATATACAGTCAGTCAGTTTTAGTCTTTTAAAAGAAAAATTTAAATTTAATTTAATAAAATTTAAATTTAAATTAAATTAATTTTTAATTAAATCAATTTTAACAATTACCCTACTAGATTAAAGCAGAATTTGGTCAGATGTATGGTAGATTTTGATAAATTAGCCAACTTTTATAACCGATTTTACCCAAAAATCTGCCTTAGAATAACATGCATTCCAGATTCCTTTAACAATTAATTAAAAAAATATTTTTTAATACATTTCAAAATCATTAAAGCAAGATGATCGCTCGCAACCCAAGTCGAGGTTGGATTATTAGCGCACGAAGTCCAACCAGGTAGAAAATCTTTTGCAGATGAAGTACAAACTTCTTACCAGTTCAAAGCAAATAGCCAAAGTTCAAAGAAATTCGTCCCTTGAAGTGACGCTGTTAATCCCCGTCGAGCGTGGAAGAATGTTAAATTCATCGCAGTCGCCAGGCAGTCCCGAGGCTCGCAATATAACTAGAAAATTATAAGATAAGAAGGGAGGCAGGGCTCTCTCTCTCTCTCTCTCTTTCCCCTCCCCTTCTCTGCAATTCTGCATGGGTAGCCATAAGTAAGCCAGCCGGCCAAGCGAGTCAAGGCGAAGCCGACGACGCGTATCCTATTGCCGTTGCGCGGCCTGCGCCCCATTCACTAGTTTTCCACTCGCGCAAAATTAATGGCCCCATTCGTTCCGAGAATTCCAGGTAATGAGAGATATCTTATTCTCTTTCTCTCTCTCTCGCCCTCGAGGTCCAACCTCTTTGCAGCTCTTACTTTGAGTCGGCGTTATTATCTTATATCCCTATCCAGCTTTCTCGAAATGGTTGCGTTAGGTTTTGTAAAAAAATTAATTTCCTAATTGTAGTGCAGAAGACGCTTCTCAAGTTTTGGTAGTAAATTTATTTTTTAAGAAAGGAAATACGTATAATATTTATTGCTTTTCGAATCAAAAAACCAAATCTTATTCTCTGTTCTTTATTGGAAAGGCTGGAAATTATTTATTGACATATATTATTCATTTATTAACTTAGAAAGGTGTAGTCTTATAACTGTTTTAATATTGATAAAAAAGTAAAATTCATCATTAAAACCGACATTTAAGCATTAAATTCTAAAACTCGAACTAAGAAACCTCTTTCAGCATTAATGATCTACATAATTAAGCTTTTTCAAAGTTAAATAAAAAATAAAAAGTATCACGGCAATTATATAACACCGTTCCTACTAAAAACACTAAATTTTTTAACAAGCTTGAAACATTAAGCACTCCTCGGCTCACATATTACCGTCCAAAGTGAGCTCTCCACGAGCCATTTAGAAATTCGTAGCAATTTAATGCGATACGTTTAATCGGACGACTCAACGATCAGCGAGAAACGTCAGCAGTCCTATACACCGAATAGAACAATATAGACAGAACTAGTGTACGCGAAGCTCGCGCCAGAGAGAGAGAGAGAGAGGGATGATGACAGCACTGCAGAGCGAGAAAGAGAGAGAGAGAGAGAGAGGGAGAATCAAGTGGCACTCGTAGGCCAGTGTTCGACGTTCGGCAAACAATCGAGAGGTAGACATGACGTGCTCGGGCTCGCGCCGAGTTTTCCCTCTAATGAGGACGAGGCGTGCGCGCGGATTAACGACCCCGACGCCGAGGCGAAGTCATTACAATTTCATCGGCGCGAGGTTAATGGTCGTTTCATTAACATTCTCGAATGTCACGTTAGTAGTCCTCCTATACGGATGCGCGCCGCGCGCGCACCGCGTCTCTGTCTCACTTGCCTCCTCGTTCGCTGCGAAATAGAGTGACGCCCTATCCCTCCTCCCTTACGAGCGAGCCAGATGCGCGTCTCTCCGGGCTGAGATGCACGAGCTAGGCGCCAGAACTATAAAGGAGCGACGAGATTAGTAAGTGAGAGGGAGCGCCGACGCCGCCGCCCGAGGACGAGGGGAACAGACTTCGAATTCATTTTAATAAAGCATCAAGAAGCTTTTACCCTTGCCGGGGAATCGAAAACAATAAGGCGAAGAGGTTCTTCGGGAGGGAGAATCAACTGTTTCAGGTTGCGATAATTGAGGCCTTGGGACGAGTGTGGAGTTTTATTCTTGCACGATAATGAGATCCTCTCGAATCGATTTTCTTTTATGGGAAACTTTTTATTAAATTTTTAATTAATGTCTTTCGGGAGTTTTACTGGTAAAAATTATTATATCATTGTAAAGAAATGTATAACCACTAAGAAAAAAGTAATTTAAAAAAGGAAAAATTTAAAATTGCTTACAATTAAACTATTTACGAATCAATTCAGACGGTGTTTGCTACTGATGTATTTTTAAAAACTATATTTATCAATTTTGATATATATTTTTACAATTGAAAAATTTTTGCCTTGTGGAAAGTAATAAAAAGAATCGTTCAATCGTTTTTTCTCAACAATTAACCTTTAGAGAACGGGACTGGTTCCTGTAGGGACCACCTATTTAGCCGGAGACTCATCCTAAGTTATACATTTGATTTATGTATGAATTACACGTTTTCTTTATTGGCATGAAAATAGTTCCTCTGCAATAAATAAATTAAGTACTCGGCGTAAGCTTATGTGTGGCGCACAGTGTGGAAAAATGGACAAAATTTCGGCCGCGGCTCAATTTTTGACGGATTTGTCGAATCGGAAGGGAGTCTGCTAAACAATCCCACTGCGATATTTGAGATTTTTTTTATTTCTTTTTACTGGGTCTTACTGCAAACTCAGACTGCTGCATCCATGAAACATTAAATACGAAATATTAAACCATAAACTTCAAACCCTATACCTATTTTTAGGTTTTAAACTTCAAACCCTAAACCTATTTTTAGGTTTGGAGTTTACGGGTTTGAGCTTTATAGGTTTAGGTGCATCTGGTTCGTTCTAATGATCTCTCTTTTTGTTCGTCTCGCGCTTTACCCTTCCGAGCTAATCGCGCTCGGTCTCGTGTATGTTTACATTGTCGCGCTCGCACACATAAACACTTTTCTGCTCTCTAGTGTGCGAGTCTCGGTTATACTTCTAGCCTTACCGAGTTAGAATATTTTAAATAAAAAAAAAAAGCCACGTCACAACATGATTTGATTAAATAACTTGTAATAATAAAAACAATGTTCAAAATGAATGTAATTTGAAATTATAATTTCTATGATCCTTTGGGCATTTTTTGCAATATTAAAGGCGTAAAAAGGGAAAGGACGATTGTAGTAAATAAGACCACCTCCATGCCTCGCTCAGGTCGTCAACCTTTCATCTAATATAACTCCCGCAGGCGTTTATTCTCCCCATTTTTCGGCTTACGACCATAGCATATTGAATTAAACCAAATAAAAGTGATGTCTAATTGTTCTGCTTGACGATTTGATGATACAATAAAAGCTCCTAAATTGCCTAAGCATGGGAAAATAACGTAATTAATTTTTGTATTGTATTTTCTGTAACAGAAATATATATTTATTTGTCCAAATGACCACTGTTCGGGAAGGTTAAGGATTTACATCAATAAGTAGACTTGCGAAGTTTCCTATACGTTTTATGCGATCACGTTATAATAAAGTCAAAAAACTATTTTTAAAGTTCCACCTTTCGCTGCTCAGTCAATATATCAAACTTTCGAGCCGATAATTATCTTTATGTCCAATCAATCGAGTTGTCGATCAACCGCAATCATCCAGAGTAGCGATTCGAGTTTAAGACTCTGGAGAAAAGGCCGAGGCCGGCGAGTAGCAGCCGCTTTTAATAATCGTCAAAATAGCCGCTTAATAGCTATAAATCGTTCAGTCGGTAATAAGCGAATTTAATGGAAATTGATGTCTAATAATGTTACGTTCACGGACTCATTGAGCGCATCGCGCATCGGACGGCCGCGGCTGCAACTCTCGCCTTCCCCCCCCCCCCCCGCCGCCCCCACGGCGCTCGCGCGGCGCGGAATTGCGAAAGGAGTAATTTTGCACCTCGCGCGTCATATCAATCTTCGTTAAGCGTCGGAGGAAGCTTGCTGTAATTACCCTTTAATTTCATTGACCACAAAGTGCTTCTCCGGGGGCTTCCGAGCCCCCCGGATAATCGAGATCCTTCCGTGACTAAATAAAATCGCTATCTCCCGTCTCTCTACCACCTCCTCCCCGCCTCCAACTTCGTCCGCCCCCTTTCTCCAACCCCTTCGGCCCGCGAATCCTTTCTTGCTCGTGCTGTATTACGGGGAATTCATGTAATTCCGCTCGCAGACGTTTCCGCGCGCGCGCGCCCAGATCCGCTGTCGCTCGACGAATCAATCAGCGAGCCTTTCGGCGCGCAAAATTTCGTGCCGACTCGCGAAGCCTGCCGCTGGCTGCTACCGGTTTGATTGACTGGGGAACGAAGTGGACTCGACTGGAGAAAGTTTTATTATGGGAGATTGTGTTTTCGGTTTTGATTGAATTTTTAATGACGGTCGTTAAATGTATGCAGTAGTTGTAAAAATAACGGCATTATAATTTGAAATTTTTAAGGAAACAGGTAAAATAGATTCATTGACAAATCTGGGTCGGATCAAGATATTTATATTGACAAGTCCAAGACGTGTTTAAATTTGCGATGAAAAGAACTAGTCGCTTATTTATAACTTACCGGTGCGATATCGTGCATCTTTTACGATATTTTCAAAATATACAGTATTTCCGAAAATCCGAACTTTAAATTTTCATACGACTAAAAAGAGCTACTTTACCTCCGAAGGAAGCGATTCTTCAAAGATAATATTCGAGTAACGCCTCCAAAATCGAAAACCCCCGGGGAATTGTTTCCCCCGTAAATCATTAAGCCCCGAAATATAATTTCCCGGTTGCGGGAGTACAGGCGAGTACAGCGAACCCTCCAATAATTCATTCGATAAAGCAATCATACAGTCCGTGCGCTTAGGCGAGTGCATTTATACGTCGAGAAATCGGCACTGGTGCGCGAGGGCCGCCTTGAACTATACACCGAAATCGGCCGAGGTAGAGAGAGAGAGAGAGAGGCAGAGAGAAGGAGAGCGAAACAAATGGAGTGCCGGCGTCGGTACTTCGTGAAATCATAATGACCCTTCTACTGCCTTCGCGTTTCGAGCATCGCCCGAAACTTCCGACATCCAGCAGCGCCGCTCTGCCCCCAAAGAAATTTCAGGAAGGAACTTTGCCGCGCGCGCGAACTTGCGTTAGTCATAGAGTATAGGTGCCGAGGAGCAGGAGGAGGAGGAGGAGGGAAGCGGGGCGGCTGCAAGCTTTCTCGCGCGAAATCTGAAGAATTACTCGGGCCAAACTCGCTCCATTCAAGTCCGCTCTCCTTCTCTCTCTCTCACTTTACCTCCCTCGCCTCACTCTCTCCTCTCGCGGTCTGGTAATCCGCCGGCTTTATATACTTTATATACGGTCGGAACGTACGTGGGCTCTGGGGGGGTAAGTGTGGAGGAAAGGTTGTGCTGGATTCGAAGCTGTATGTATATAAAGCGCAAGAGCAGGCGGAAGAAAAAATGTTAAGCGGGACTGAGGGACCATTGTGCCGCGATGAGAGTATTTTTAGGTAACAGTGAACAGAAGAAAGAATTTACTTGTCTCGGCTGTCAACAAAACGCAGCTGTGTCATCCGAACCAATGTGGCAGACAAGTTCCTCGTCACTTGTATTATAGATAGACATTTATTATTATATAGATGTAGACATTTTCTCGCATTTTAAATATATTAAATATCTACATAAATGAATGGATCAGCAGTTTCTGATAATTTCATATTCGGATCACTATCTTTTGGGAAGTAGCCGCAATTTCTGTACACGGTTTCTTTAGTAAATTGAGTTAAATTCTATCTTTAAGCATAGAGGAATTGGGGTTATTAGGATTATTTTTTATACATTCTTTAATATTAGATGAAAGGCTGAGTTGAATCGAATTGCTCTTCGATTAAACTCATAGAACGTTTTTCTCTGCCCATGTTTATTGATGTTTGAAAAAGTTTTTACAAAATTACACACTTGGCATACTGTAATGCAGTCACTTCCATGTCCAGCGATTGCCAGTTTCTTGAAATGCTAAATAACCTCCACCGAGTTTGCATCAACTAAGGTTACTAATTATTAATGACAGCCCCTCTCTAAATAACAAATTACGTACCCTTAAAAAGCTTATACTTCTTCATATAATTAATTTGATTCGTTTACTTTATCTGAATTTAATGAATGGACTAAATTTAGTGCATGAAATACCTTGATAGAATAACCACTCAAAGTCTCGTTTCTCGTGCACAAGAAAGTCTTTAGTTACACACACAAGATTAGTCATTTGAAACGATTGTTTTCTTGTTAGTTTACTTCGTTCCTTAACCAAACATTTATCTTAGTTAAATGAAATTCTGTGCTTGAGTATATTAGTAAACTGCTTGAAACTTGATTCTGGAAGTAACCACTTGTACCGCATTTGAATTATTGAACATTTGAAAGTCAATCACGTATATGTATACATCGTACATATACAATTAATCAAAATATTTTTTACTACTATTATATGCTTTATTAAAAAAATGAAAAAATTATAAAACTATGAAGTAGATTCAGACGCTCTCAAAGAAAAAATATATTATCATTTTAGTGTTAACATCGTCTTACAAGTCCCGTAAAAAATCTCGTAAGAATTTGAAATAAAATCTGATTCGATTACTCTAAAATCTACGAAACGAAAATAAGTTACTGCTCTGCCCACATTCTTTTCGCAGCGCGCGCGCGTAACGTCAATCCCCCCGAGAACGATCGATTGAAAAGCAAAGCTCGCCAGCGGAAATGAAAGACAGACTTCTAGAAAAACGGCCAAGACGACGACGACGACGACGACAACGACACTGCAGCGCCGAAAGAGAGAAAACGTAGCGGGTCGAGGAGAAAAAGGAGAAACGCCCGGTATAAAGAACGCCGGGGATTACGCTTGCGACTGTTAAGAAATGGCGCGAATTTATCTCAGCCGGTCAAAGGTACTGCTCTCCCTCAGAATTTGCACTGCTCTCTCTCTCCCTCTCTTACCCCTTCCACGTTGTTTCGCGTCCGAGCGTCGCCCTTTGCCGGCGGCGCGACTCATCCCGAAGGACAAATTGGACGTCCGAGTGAAAGGCTATACCGTCGTAGGAGAGCAGTAAGAGGCGGAGGACTCCATCCAATTTACAACGCAGACCAATTCGCGAGCGCACACACACGGACACGTACACGAGTCGGGGAGAACGCATACGTGAGGCTCGACTCTTTTCGAGAGAGAGAGAGAGAGAGAGAGCGTTTCGCCAACTTACGGAAGTGTCTCTTTTGATAACAATTTCGTAATAAGTCCCGTCCGGGATTGCCTGGCAAGATAAATGGCTTCTCGGTCCTTGTCCTCGGGACTGGGGAGAGAGAAAGCGCCGGGCGAAGAGTGCAAAAAGGTACGGCGATGATTTTTAGCGAGGAGGACTTGTTCCAGTTTGTCGACATGGTATTGTGCGCTGCTAAATAGCGCGCTTTCTGTCAGGTCTTATTAAGTTTTATAATTTTATTAAATCTTTTCAAAAGCTGCTGAATAGCACGCCGTTTTATTTGCACTTTATTCTCGGTTCTTTCAGTGCTGCAAAGTTAATCATTAATTATAAAGTCAATCGGTCGCTGATGATTCTGCAATCAACGATGAATTGAAATTCCTTTCGCGATTCAAGTTAAAAAAACACGTATTGGAATATGCGTGCTCCGTACCTATAAACTGCCGTATAAAAGAAATCAAAAGGGTGAAAAAATTTCCGAAGGCGTATCAGGCAAAAGTCTTGCTCCCGATTGAAGTTCACTTTTCAAACTTGTCCGTGTGCGAGGAGGAATACAAAAACGAAGGCCTCGCCATAAACTTTCCTCCCATCCAGTTTTCACTCGCAACCTTTTAAAATGTCGAACGAACGTCCAAGACTACCAGACGCAGTCAGCTGAGCTGCAGTAGTGCTGGTCAGCCACTGGGGAGACACCGTCCCAGTTTTTTCGTTCATGTCTCTCTCTCTCTCTCTCTCTCTCTCTCTCTCTTCCTTCCTATCTCGCTGCAGCTTTCCACTCTAGCAATTTCACGGTGTACGAGGGCACGCAAGACAAACTGATATTTTAGTACGGCATCAGCTTTTTACTCTTGCGTCGCGAGTTTTAGTGCTATTACTTAAACATCGGAACTTTACGTGCGAACGCCATGGAGCTTGTGATTAAATGATGCCTCCCTGGCATCACTCGCGAATTTAATAGTGCCAGCTGCGAAAGATGTAAAGAAGTAGGTTAAGTCAGGATTTATAAATGCAGATATAATATTCAGGCACTGTTGAGCTCGATGAAATGTATTTCTAAAAAAGTGCGAATTTTTAACTAAAGGCGATAAACATAAAGCTGACGTTCCGAATGATGTTGAACAATAATTAATTGATTTAATTTCTCCTGCAAATAATTAAAAGAGTGCAAATAAATGATTGATTTTACAACGTTTCACGAATAAATTATTAATATATTCGAAAAGTCGTAAATATAATAAATAAATAAATATTATATGCATTTTCAATATTTTTAATTTTCATCTAATTAAAATGTTATTTAAAATCGTTAAATTTGAACTTTCATTTATTGAAAAACACATTGCCATTTTTGTTTCGTCAGAGCTTTCAAACAAATTTTACTGTTTAATTGTTAATTTACATAAAGAAGTGTCGATTACAATGTTTAGTAAATAAAAGTTTCTTATTTCCCTGGCAGCGCGCGAGAAAATTACAGCTGAAAAATCGATTCAGAAGACCAATGAGTTTACCGGATACCTTTCGTACTTTGGATAGGCAATTACGAAGGGCGAGACGACCGGTCATGAATATCCATTAGATTTTCGCGGCTCGGCGTCCGCGGTGTGATTATCAGGGTCCTTGCCAGTTTGGTTTGTCTTCAAGCTACGAGGCATTGAGTAAGATGGATCACTTGAACATTTACATTCTTCCTACTTTCTTTCAAGCCCAAGTTTTATCCCGTGAGTAACACCACGTACGTTTTCGTTAATAAAAACCTTTTCCTAACTAATTTTAATCTTTTTCAATCAATATCGATATTACGTATTATTACTATAAGAAAACTTTCCAGCAGCCCAGTTAAAGTACTGAAAACAACCTCTTGAAAGATCGCGTTAAATCCAGATCTTGACAATAATAATCTTTGGTAGAAGGAGAGGTCAGGGAACTTAATGTGAACGGGCTTACTTACTACTGATATGCTGGACTTGGAATCTTCGTTTGTTCGCGTTTAACTTTAATCTCTCTTTCATAAGAAATCCTTTAGAGAAGACCTCTTTCTTCGAACCGAGTGGCTTCTTTTCCTCCTTAGCCAATATAGCAAAGTTATATATATGGCGCCCAGAGAGAAAGAGAACGCAAAAGTTTTTGTAGGGTTTACAGTATATTGCTGTTTAAGGAGAACGAGGAACGAGTTGAGAAAGTTCTCTTACTGTACCTTTACATCGATCTACACGGTTTTCCCTCTGTTAAGTGCTTCGGCGCTTTTCTCTAAAACTTATAAACTCCTGGATTTTTTCCGAAAAGCGTAATAATTCCTGTCCGGAGCTGAAACTTTCTACTTCTTTTTTCCTATCAATAAATTAACTGCAGCTGAGCTTATCACTTACCGTGCAATTTACCGGACTTACGATGTGGGCTTGACGTCGGCCGAAAGAAGCCAAGAAACCTACAGACCAAAATCTTATTCTAATCGAGTCTAGTCATTTTTTAAAGTTAATCAAGAAAAAAATTACTTGAAAGCATTAAACTAGTTGTAATTTTACACCATTTCAAATACTATTCTTCGTTCAGAATGGACTAAAATTATTTGAAACCCATAAATCACGTTAGCAGTAAGCAGTTGGAAACTTCCTCGAACGAGCATGTCTTCATATAAAGGACACTGATGGAGAATGAGAAAGAGGCCAGACTGCAAGAGAATAGGTGAGAGTTTGAGAAAAGCGAAAGACGGAGGACACAGGCTGAAAGTGCGAGGACTACTCTGTTTGCTAATTACTCGGCGTCGGCACATTTGCATCACCCCAAGAGGAGCGAGCGCCCTTCCGCGCAGACTTTGGCTGGTCGCGTTAACCTTCTCATTAAACGTAATTGTTTGCAATAATTTGATGCTACCTATCTCCCAGTGGTCGTTTGCGCCCTGACTACTCTTCTTCGCGTCTTCTCGACTTCGTCTATCTTCTTTTTTCGATCTTTAGCTTTTTCCAGCTTTAGTCTTTGGGGTTTTTTTTTTCATTGTTTATGGGACAAAGTTGAGCAAATCTATTTGATGAAATTAATTCGTGTAATTATCATATGAAAAAAGCGCAGAAGTAAATATCCCGCGAATCGTTCATTTTCTGTGTTTGTGATGTCTTTTAATTTCTTATGACGTAGCTTCATTATTCTTCCATTCCAATTCAATACAGCGAAAAGAATAGCAATTCTTTTTAATCCCAAAGAGTAAAAAGAATTTAAGAAAGATCAAAGTGAAAACGTTTAAATTTTGTGTGCAGCCTTGTGATAAGGAAAAAGTAAGACTTTCACTTCATCAGAACCTTCTACATAGCATTTGCTAATCTTTCACATATTGAAACTAAACGATGCTGCCTACCGTAGAATTTTATCATCATACGCTAAAATAATAGAATGAGACTAAGCATGATCCGTATTTAAGAAAAAAATAGCTAGGCGATTTGTGTTAATATATTTAGAAATTGAAAATTTTTAATTTTTCTACCAAAAATATGTAGTTGACATCTGACAATTTACAAACTAACTTATAATCTAAAATAATACTGTTAATCTAGTTTTCAATGACGTGTAACAATTACACTAATACTTCTATCTAAATATTAAACATTTAAGGACGTTCACACGCAGTAGCGGCGGTCATCTTTATCGGAATAATCTATAATGATAGCCTTTTATAATTAGTATGTAATACGAATAGTTCAAAAATTTTATTGTAAAAGAAACAATGTTTAAAAATAAACGTTCTCGCGCGCTAACACTATATATGTAGATATACAAATAACATAGGAGTTATCTTTCGAACAATTATATCTTCAAAATTAGTCGCGGAAGCTATTATAAAAATTATCGCATAATTTTCTATATATTACATAGAATCATAGAATCATAAAGTAGTTTTTTACAACAAGTCGAAGATAACTGCTTTTGCTATCTGTAAAAATATACTGCCTAGAGAGGCAGGCCTAGGATTATCATAGGAACTCCGTGTTAAGAAGCTCAAGTTTAACATTGAATTTATTAAATTTGAATACAGGAAGGTGGATTGAAATATTTACCACTTACAAAGCATACTTAAATTGACGTATTGTACAAATTTCAAGTAAATTCGAAGAAATTGAATTATCGTGTGAACTTCCTTAAGCTTTATCAATAACCCATGATTTTAATATCTTTCTTATTGTTTCCTTAGAACAAGAGATTTCATTGCACATAAAATAACTTGTTGTGTATATTTTATAGGTAAAATAGAATTTTTATTTTTGACCTTGCAAAATTAACAAATTTAATTTTTAAAATGTTTTAATAATGCTTCTTTTTTAAATATTTTGTAAAAAATTTAATCTTCATTATTAATTTAAGCTTCAGCTCAAGAGATAATTCCACAGCTAAACTATTTTGCAAGAAAAGTCAAGTGCGGCTTCACTTTGTTGCATAAAGTATTTTCGCATAGATCGTTTAAAGTAAGTACTTTTTATTTTACGTCATTTCACTTCACGTTAAGTAGACGACGTACAATTAACTACACGCACGAAAAACTATATTCACGCATTAACTTTACTCGCCCAGTTGCAAAAACTTACTCTGAAGATTTATTTTGTTTATTTATTTTAAATTAAAACAAATTCTCATGAATTAAACATACTGAATTTAGAAAAATTTACTGCAGAGAATTGACAAATTTACTAATAAATATGTTATAGGATGAGATTCAATGAACGTGCTCGCTCAGCGGTGAGATGAATGACTCTTCATCGCTCTTCTCGCTAACACATCTCCTTGGTTTAATGGAATTGACACAATTTCTTTTACACGAAGTCAGCTTTAGTGGCTTAGAAGATTTGTAATATAGTGTGCGTTAATTCATTAAAAATGTTATTATTTATGTTATTATATGTCCGAAATGGCCTAATATTTGCAGGAATGGATGCGTGGGTGTACGTTATTACTGAAAGTTATTACTGTTAAGTAAAACTAAACCAGTATTCTTGTTAATCCGCACCTGCGAACAGAAAGTTATCTTCCTCTGCAGGATTTGCGACGGTATAGCGTCCCGCGTAAAAATCGAAACTATTGGCACTATGTCGGAAAGCCCAGTTAGCAATATATGGGATAAACAATATGGCAATATTCCGCGACAGGTTCGGCAAATGCACCATATCCAACATATTTCCTACATAGTTCCAATAGTCTAGTGAATAAGATTAAATTAGCCAAAATTCAAATTTAATCATTCTAAAATTCATATAATCAATTATAATTCCTAAGAAAAACGATAAAAATAAAAAAAAAATTCCCCGACCCGTACTCGAACCCAGGACCTTCGTCTTTCTAAGCAGGCGCTTTACCACTGAGCCAGTTTTTTATTTATGTCACTAAAATTATATTTAGATTAAAAGTTGTAGCAGCCCTGGTAGAAGTATAATTTGTACATTCCTGTACATTTCTATTACATTTTTGTACGTTGTGTATTTATTCGTACATTTCTGTATATTTATATAGCTTTCTGTACATTTCTGTACATTTCTGTATATTTCTGTATATTTCTGTACATTTCTGTACAATTTTGTATATTTTGTCTACTTATTAGACTTTTTGTATAGAATTGTACAGAAATGTACAGAAATATACGAATATATACAAAAAATGTTCAGAAATTCATAGAAATGTACAATTTCCTAAAGCTAAATAAAAAATTTTAGAATCATTAGAAGAAACTAGTTTAATTTTCTAGGTTATTAAGTTCAGGGCTTAGGGCTTGAGAGTTTAAGGGTTAAGGGTTTAAGGCTTAAGGGTTGAGGGTTTAAGGGTTATTGGGTTGAAGGCTTAAGAGTTGAGAGTTTGAGGGTTTGAGGCTTTAATGGTTGAGGGTTTAAGGATTGAGAGTTTAAGAGTTAATGGTTTAAGGCTTCAGGGATTAACGTTTATTAGGTTAAGGGTTGAGAGTGTAAGGGCTTAATGATTGAGAGTTTAAGAGTTGAGGGTTTAAGGGTTAAGGGTTTAACAGTTTGAGGGTTTAACGGTTCAGGGATTAAGGGTTGATAGTTTAAGAATTGAGAGTTTAAGGGTTGAGGGTTTAACGGTTCAGGGCTTAAGGTTCAGGGTGTAAGGTTGATGGTTCCGGGCTTAAGGGTTGGGGGTTTAAGGGTTCAGGAATTAAGTTTTATTGGGTTATTGGCTCAAGGGTTTAAGGGTTGAGTCTAAGAATCAGGATGTAAGATTGAGGATTGAGGATTTGTTTTTTCAAGTTTTTCCAAGACCTCGATCTTTCTAATCAGTAGGCATTTTACCACTGAGCCATTTTTTATTTATGTCATTAAAATATAATATTTAGGTTTAAACCGATTAGAAATTTCCGTACAATACCTCATGCCTTACTCTTTATGCGGCCGTATGTAAGGCAAACTACCTGGCCGGTTAGTTAGACAATGTTATCGTGTAACGTACTGCCTTACAAAAATTGAAAAATGTATTTAATTAGGCGCATCCTTGCTTTATTCGGGCACAAAATGTCTCACGAGGTAAATAATCAACTTCCACACTCGTGTTGAATTTTATTTTATACCATGAGCGCCGAAAAAACATGGCGAATTCGTGATTTTGAGGCCAGAGTGGTAAAAAAATTTTTTATTTCTAATCGCGCAGCCCGGCGAGGGCTTCTTATTCTTTAAAGGGCCTCGCCTGAAAGGAGGAATACCTTTTAATCTGCTACACCTTTTAATCTAAATATAATTTTAA
>UCOM01003840.1:0-15425 GCA_900474385.1 Ormyrus pomaceus
ACGCACACTGTTCTCTGTACAAATAATAAAAGATTTGTAGTAAAAAATTGGCCTTTGTGAAGAGCAAAGTATGCAATGTAATACATTTTTATATATTTAATAAAAAAATTTTATTTAAAAATAACAAATTTATTTCGTTATTTTTAATTCCTTATTTTCCTTCTTTTTTTATTTTTAATTTATTAAAATGTTCAAATCAAATTTAGCAACTACAGTTGCTTCGAAAGCTGTTTCCCCAAATTTTTCAATGTAGGTATAATTTTTACTCAGTTTTCGAGTAAAAATTCGCCTGATGTGTTTAATTTTTCAACAGATGGCGTTGCATCTTGCGGTTACGCTATTTTCGGCTAACTTTTACCCTGTTTTTCGAGTAATTTTTAAGCGAAAATTCTCTCCGTGTAGTGAATCGCAACGTACGTATGTTGGCCCTAAGTCTTTTTCAAGGCTCGGCGACGGCGTTGGACGCTACAAAACGGTCAAGAGATGGAATTTGATTGGGTGGAGTTAGTCGAAAGAAATCCCGAAGACCAATGCGCCGCAATTTCCGAGTTATCGGACGGACAAAAAGAGGAATTACGTGTAGTGTTAGAAGAATTAATTCCGGAAAATACACCGAATTTGGGAATGACCCACTTAATTACGCATAGTATCGATATTCAGGACCATAACGCTATTAAACAGCGCTATTACACCGTTTCGCCACCGGTTCGCGCTGCGATGCACGCGGAGGTTGATAAGATCTTAGCAAAGGGGTGATCGAACCGTCACAAAGCGCATGGTCTAGTCCGATAGTTATGGTCCGGAAACCTAACGGCAAGTATCGGTTTTGCCTGGATTTTCGGAAGCTGAATGAAGTGATCAAAAAGGATGCATATCCAATTCCACATATGCGTGAGATTTTGGATCAGCTTCATTCAGCCCGATATATAAGTACATTGGACTTAAGCCAGACATACTTTCAGGTTCCGCTCGAAATGACTAGTAAAGAATATAAGACTTTCACCGTGCCCGGGAGGGGCCTTTTCCAATTTACGCGCATCGCTTTCGGTCTATCTAATGCGCCGGCAACGTTTGAAAGGCTGGTGGACAAGATTATTGCGCCATAATGGATGCCTAACGTATTCAGTTATTTAAACGATTTCGTCATCATCTCTGAAACGTTTGACTAGCACTTAGAATGGCTCAGGAGGGTCTTAAAGGCTGAGCGAGACGCGGGGCTTAGCATTAACCGGGAAAAGTCCGTGTTTGGCTGTACCGAAGTTAAGTATTTAGGTTATATTATTAATGATAAAGGGTTGTAGTCAGACCCGGACAAGATCCGAACGATTGCTGAATACCCGGCTCCACGGAATTTAAGACAATTGCGTTTCGTTTTCTGGGGATGGCCTCCTGGTATCGTCGTTTCGTGGATGGTTTCGCGACGCTAGCTACGCCTTTACACAAGCTTCTAAAGAAAAATCGATGTTGGGTTTGGGGGAGGAGGAAAAGTCTTTCCTAAGTTTGAAAAATGCGTTGACCTCCGCACCAATTTTAGCATGTCCGGATTTTACAATCCCGTTCGTCCTCCAGACCGACGCCAGTCATTTCGGGTTAACCTAAGTTCAGGAAGGCCAGGAACGGGTAATTGCATACGCGATTAGCACGTTAAATAAGGCCGAGTTGAATTACACGGTAACCGAAAAAGAGTACCTCGCTGTCATGTGGGCGATCCAGAAGTTTCGCGAGTACTTGGAGGGGTACCGTTTCACGGTCATTAAAGACCACCACAGCCTCAAGTGGATGTATGGTCAGAAGAATCCATCAGGACGGGTAGCCCGTTGGGCCATGGAGGTTTCGCAATATGATTTCGGGATTGAACACCGAAAAGGGGCGTTGCACCATGTTCCGGATGCGTTATTTCAAATGTTCAAATGTTAAATCAAAACTGCTCATGATCTTGATGTTGCTGCATTTTCTTAAAATTTCTTCTATCTCCTCGGATCTGTCATGATCATCCCGTAATCGTTTGTTTAATTCTTTTGCGTCCGAACAGAGTCTAATGTCTCTGTTTTTCTTAATCACCGGTACGAGTGGATTCACAAACGGTCTGTACGATCGTTCGATAACGTCGAATCATTTCATGCGGTCTATCTCTTTTCGCACACTATCCTGATATCTCAACGGGATCGGATAAGATTTTCGAAAGTAGGGCAGCTCGTCGTTCACGAAAAGACGGTGCTCATAATTTCGGAACCGACCTGGTTTTTTCTTAAAAACATCCCTGTTCTTTATTATAATCTGCTTCAGTTTGTCTTTGTTTTCAGTGCTTATATCTAAGTTTATTATTTTACTGTCGATTTTTTCCTCGGTTAGCTCGAGAGCCGTTTGCTGACTTTCGTCGTCTTCCTTTAAGGTATCGATTTTATCAACATTTATGCTATTAATGTGCTGTCTATCGGCAGCGTTCATTAGGCCCTATCCATAATTGATGGACTGTTCCTTTGCGCCTCCGGGATCGAAGGTCAGCTAATCCTTTCCGACGTTTGTGATTAAATTTAAAATTTTTTGCCCATCTATTCCGACGATACATTCTTTCAACAATCGCGGTACTACTATGAAATTTAACGTATAAGATTCTTTATTTATTTTCAAATCGGCTCAGAATTGTACTTTTAATCTCGAGGATTTTTCCGCTGTAAATGCTACTGCTTCCGGTCAGTGGCAGCGTAGCGCACTTTCTCCAAATTTTGTATACTTTTCATATGTTGCGCGGGACACGCATGTCAGTTTACTCCCTATCAGTTTACTCGAACAAGGCCGTAAACTTCTTCCCTTTCATCGAGGCGTTTCATTCAGGACATTTTATCGCGTCCCCCCGTTTCTTTATTTAATAATTCACTTCTCGAAAACCGTATTTACTTCTTTTTTTTCTTCGCGATGATTGCAGGGTTTTTCCCTGGTTCCTTTTGTGAATTTATTTTATTGTTCTTATTTATAAAATTTACGCTCATGCGTTCGATTCGATTGTATGAGAGGTTTCGGTCTAACTACATGTTGCGTCAGGCCTCGACTCCTTGTACTTTGAAATCGTTTGCGCATTTCTACTTTCTTTTTCGGTCTTCGAAATTATTTTGGTACTCGTTGCAGCAGTGATCATTATCTTTTCCTTTTTCTTCTCCGGACTCCTATTGCAACGATTCTGGGTTTCCCGGGCGCTCATCTACTATCTTGATATTGTTTACATCTCGTGGTGGGAAATTATCAGTGGGCGTGTATCCTGAGGCACATACCGTCAATCGTTGTGAGGCTGCTTATTCTGTCTATTCGGGGCGTTCGGCGACGATCGCGGGACGAACGGAGTATTGCGTGACTCCTCGCGATACCAATTTTCTCTTCGCGGCATATTGCGTTGAAAGCCGTTCACCGGAGTAGATGTTCGAAAACGCGGAGAACCTGCGCGTTATCTTTAAATTTTCTGTATTGGAAGTTTCTAAAGCGTGAATTTAATTGTCCTCCCGTTGTTAGCTCTGTAATGTTGTCGATGCCCCGCGCTAGCATTGCTTGTTTTACCGTGTCATCGAAGTGTCGTGAGAGTTTATTTATAATTGTGCATGGCGTCGGCGTCTCGTCGAGCATTACAACGTCGTTATATAGCCGTAGCACGTATTCACTCCTTGTTAACTGGCTTGTATTCTTGAAAAAAATCAAACTCTAGCTCTCTCCGTATTTGATCTTGAATACGTTCGTTCCAGTATTTTCTGACAAATTCTTGTCGGAATTCCTTGAATGTGTTGACGCGGTATTCCATATGCTCCCACCAATCTGCAGCAGATCCTTTCATCGCCTCTGCGATTGCATATTTTATTCACGTGGTGAGATTCCCACTGCTTCGATGTAGTTAATGAACTTTTTCAAAAAACACATCGGTCTGTCTAAAGGTCTCGCGCTAAATGTCGGAATTTCGATTCGACTTAGCGGAGAAAATGTCGTTCGATTTTTCAATTTTTGATTTTATTTCATCCTGGCCTTATTCTAACCTAATTATGCGCGCGCTGTTGCTCGCGATTTTCTCTGCGTTATTCGTTTGTTAAATGTTTAAAACAGCGATTCGCTCATCGTGATGTAGCGCTTCATCCATTAGCACTATGCCGCGGCAGAGTTCTTTTCGATTTTCAGTTCTCTATCCGCAATTCTGTTTTTATATTTTTCTTCGAGCCTACCCGATCGGTTGCAGAAATCGTCCAACCGCTCGATTTGTTCTGTATGCGTGCTTATTTGTTTCGCGCTGGCGCTCCTTTGTGATTTATATCACTAATAACCTGCCGCATGTCTTCCTCAAAATTTTCACCGCCACAAATCTCTAAGGTTGTTTCATCGGCGATGCTAGCAGCTGGACTTATCACTTTCTTTCCTGCTGGGCTTTTATCAATTTTTCCGCCATTGCAGTTAGCGATTTTCGCAATTTCCACCAACATGTCTGTATTTGATACATCTTAAAATTGTTCTTCGCGGACTATACTATTTATTTAATTTTATTTATTTATTTCATTTAATTTATATACACGGGTATTTAAATCTCAATTCCGAATTTGAAATACTATTTTTCCCTTTAAATTTCCACGTACTATTACTATTTCCTCTATTACGAGAAAAGCGCAGTATTTTCTCCGAGCTGGGTGCAGAATTCTCGGAAGAGATTACGTATGTTTACGTGCATCTAAAAAATAATTCTCAAATTTCTACGAGTATTATTTCAGTGCGCGGCTATTTAAATTGGTTGAGCTGAGCGGCGAGCGCTAATCCGCGAGCGTAAACAAAGTGCGCACTCGAGATTTTAATCTTTTGCTCTCTTCATATCCAGCTTATTTAAACTTTATTTGTACTTTGGGCTGCAAGATTCATAGTTTTACCACTAATTGATTCTAAGTGTACTTAAAGATGAAATCACTCGTTTAAAACTCGTTTAAAACTCATTAGTGTGACAGCATAGTGTCTAGACAAGATTTATATTAGCACCGTCTATAGTATTTACAAAAACTACGGGGGGGAGGGGGAATTAAATATTCACTTTACCTAATAACCATTTTCACTATTATAAATTACATATACATTTTTTAGTGTAAATATTGACCCTGGTAGAATGAGCAAATTTTCTGATCAATATTAGCAATTGCCCATAATTTATAAAAACAGTACTTTTATCTTAAAAAACTTATTTATCAAATAAAAATAGAAAAAAATACTATTTTTAACTATTTAATCACAGAATTAAAATCATCCAAGGGCTGTAGGTAGCTTTAAAAAATACAAAAGAGTATATAATAATAAATCATTTATAATCCTTCCTTGAGAAAATAGGGAAAAGAAATTTTCCTTTCCAATTCTGTCTCTCTCATTCACTGATCTAATCTAAATCAAGTTCCTAGATATTACATAATTCATTACTTTATAATTATTCGAAAAAACGTTTCACAAATCAAAGAAAACTCTTTCTAGTTTTTTCTCACTTTCATATTCTTAACAATCAAAATATACCTATAAATCGCTTGCAACAAACACTTCCTCGACGCACTAGCACCGAGTAACACTACGACCTTATCTGGAGAATTCCTGGTCTCGGATATGCTCCAGGAAGTCGCAACACAAAACATCCTTGGCAGCTGCATTTGACAGCCGTAGACAACCAGAAGTCAGCTGAGACGATACGACGAGAAGTTGGCGCCGAGCGCGAGATCGCAACCGATGAGCGCAAGATTGGTGGAGAGAGAGAGAGAGAGAGAGAGAGAGAGACAAGGACAGAGAACTATCCGGCGGTCCATCGCCAAACAGAGAGTCTCGTCTCTGCCTGTTCGCTCTGAGCTTCGAATCCGATCGGTCGCATCCTTGGTGTGCTCCAGCGCGAAGCCCGAGCGTTCCTGCGACCCGGCGTAGCCTTGGGCATGTGGCAGCGAAGAGCAACGACATACGAGTCGAGTGGAGCCCAGAGGTTTTCTGCACGTTTTTGTAAACGTAAGTGCAGAATAACTATCATTGTGCAACGTAAACGGTAACACATTTATAATATTTAATTAAAGTTAAATTACGCGTTTGAGTCGAATATCGGTCACGAATTCACGAAAATATGTTTACGTATTTGTTAAAAATAAAAATAATTATTAGTAGTCTTAAGATGTATTTTCTCATAGGTATTTAAAAGTTACAATTAGAATTATTATAATAGATTGAAATCGGAAAGCTTCGCGTTGTGAATTCGCGTCCCTGATGAGTTTAGACGTGCATATTATTGAATGATTAAATAAAGTCTTTATATATCAAGTTTATAATAAATGACGTGATGCTTTATTAATCCACACCACGTATCCCTATATCATCTCTTATGAATATCAAATATAAGTCATAAGTAAAAATCCATTACAATAAAACATAACAAAAACTAGTTACAAATTATTAAATACTCCCCCGGGTTATGTGGTTGTCTATCGTAGCTGTTTATTCTTTAAAGTATTATTTATAATTATTTAATTCGTCTTTGGGCTATGTGGTTGTCGGGCTTGCATATTAATTGTTTAAAGAATTTTTTATAATTTTTAAATACTCCCCCGGGTTATGTGGTTGTTGGGCGTGTGTATTTATTATTTAAAGAATTGTTTCTAATAATTAAATGCTCCCTCGGGTCATGCGGTTATCGGGAGATACACATTAATTTTTTAAACAATTGTTATCGTTATTTTATACTCCCCCAGGTTATGTGATTGTGAGGGTCTAACTTCATTGTCCCTCGCTATATTGGGCTATATAAGCGCACTCTGCCGGCGGGTTGTGCTTACTAACTTCTGGCAACACTGCGCACTGCACTCAGTCTTAGTCGTGCAGTCTTGGAGTGCAGACGTGCCTGAGCACATCTCCTCAAATCTCTCTCGAAATTTATCCGTTGTCTTCGGTGAATCCTGTTGTGTGCGAGATTTCGGTACCCGCGGTGATCTGTAAAGAGGGAAATCCAAGGTAAGTGGACAAGGTAAATTTTTATGTATAATTATTTTATATCACTATATTACTATTGATTTCTTTGCGTGCGGCAATATCCATTCCTATAAGTTTGTAGCGTAGTCATTAAACCATATATAAAAAGGAGAGGCAGTGCGGAAGCATCTCCACGCGTGTACTTTGTTTGACATTTTACTTGCATTTTTCGCTTAATCATAATTAAACGCTGAAATAATTAAGGAAGACGGAAAATTTAGGATTTTGAAAAAGCTATCTGGTAGAATTGCCATTTTTTGGGATCTACTACAATTTTGGACCTTGTGAGTCCCAAATTAAATTTTTTAAATGAGAACCCCTATTTTTTCCTCAAAATTTATTTTCAGCAGCAAATTTTACGTTCAGATAGGTATTTTTGATGGCATCGTGGGTCAGTTTTGGGCCTTTTGAGCCCAATGTATGTTTTCTTCCTATAAAAATGTGTTATTTTACGTGGATAGTGGTTTTACAGTATATACTCATATTTTATTCAAAATCATTAAAATTAAGGTCCCAAAACTTGTTTTGGGCCATATGGGACTAATATCGATTTTTTTCTCCGGTAGTAAGTAGTATAGGGTGTATTTCCACTTCATAATTCCAAATATCAAAGTTTGAGACCCAAAACCTGATTTGAGCCTTATCAGCCTTATTTTTTAAATGGTAAGTAGCTATAAGAAGCAAGAATAGGTCCCAAAATTACTTATCACTCAAAATAACATATTTGTGTGAGAGAAGCGATATTGGGTCTGTAAGGCCCAAAACAGGTTTTGGGACTTCAATCTTAATGTTGAAGCACGGCGCACGAGATGCGCCGTGCTGCGCTAAAGGCCCAAGCGTTTGTGTGAGCACGCACCTTCCGTGCGCACCGCCTACCTAGGCGAACACATTTATCGCGTCGATGTGCGCACGCGCTACGACTGCAATTCCGCGCCCCTGTCACCGTCGGGCGTTTTTCGAACTAGTGCAAGTGTGTATACGCATATGCGAGCGGGCGCAGCTTCACTGCCCCGCTGCGGTTCTGAGTGTGTGATTGCGCAGCGGCGGACCCAATTCCGCGCTCCTAATTGATAATAGTAAAATTACATTTGAAAAATTAACTTTGAGTTGATGGAATTGATTTACATGGACACAAATAATATTTATCGTAATAAACTATGAAGTTCTAGTTGCAATAATTATTGTTCATGGCAGAAATTCAAATTAAAAAATGTGCTTTCAATCAAAAAGATTTTAAATTCTAATTTTTATAATTCTTGATTTACTTTAAAGTAAATTTTAATGTTATCCACAGATAAAAGCTCAAGCAGTCCAAAGGTGAAAGCAAATAAATTGGAGCAGTTACAGCGAGTGAAAGGATCAGCCATTTGTTAAACGGATCAGAATCTACATTGGCTGAACAAAATGGATACATTTGCAGCCGATGACTCTACAAAGAATGCCAAAGTAACCACTGAAGTTGCCGTGCAATCCTCGCTAGACAATCAATCAATGACTGACTCACATTCCGCATCGGATATACCAGAAGAAGAACCAAATATACCTCTAAAAAACATATGCATTCCCTTACCGGAAATGCATGTAGGCGGAAATCTACCGTTAATAAACCAACCTCAACCCGTAGTAGAACCAATTACTCCTGTTGAGTCAACGGATTTTGCAACACCTAGCCAAAGCTTAGCGCAGTTCTCGACACCACAACGAATGGATTTATCGTCTCCAGAAATAACTATTGATGATTCGAAATCACGGGTTGCTGTAAGTGTATTGTTAAAAAAATCCAAGCGCATCTACGGAGCTATTCGTTTCTACCTGGCTACGCCGAAAAATGTAAACAAGAGTAAGTTTAAGAGTTTCATATCCAGTTTACAAGATGCAGTAAAAAATACATTGGCCAACGCTCTACCATGTTCGAAAAATATCATTAGCCAAATTACCAGCTCTCTTGCAAATACTTTGAAGGGGAAAAGACTGCCGCATTGCTTAAAATTTTTGAATCTGTCTCTAACCTCGAATTCCAAACGGAAGAAAATTAAAATGGGTCATGAAAGAAATCCGGCATTACCACTTTTTTCTAATTCGATACAGCAATTTAGTAATGGGACAGTGCTAAATCTAATTAAAAAGCCGGAATTGCCGCAATTTTCTGGATTTCAATTTGCTAAGCCAAAAGTTTATGTGTGTGGCTATTGTGATACCAGATTTTTCAAACTTCCAATTTATCTTAAACATTTAAGAAGACATTCAGACATAATTAAATGTCCAAGTTGCAATCGAGCTTTTGCTTCGGCGGCAAATAAGAAACGCCATTTGGTACAATGTCGCAAAAGGTTTTTAAAATAAATTTAACTTTTTTATATCATGCAATTATTTACGAAAAATTTATTTACTATTTTATAAATAGTAATTTGTATATACGACCTGTAGCATTTCGTATTACATTAAGCAATTCTTAACTTTAACATAATTAAACATTTTGATTTAACGCGATATTAATTCACAATAAATAACTTCTCTGTAAATATGTATGATATAAACGAAAAATATGCGCAATGTAATGTGTATTGTAAATATAGTATAAAATACGTATTAAAATTTAAGTTAGAATTATTAAATTTTAGTAAATATTTACTAGCTAACAAAGTATGTACAGAAATTATTAAAACGAAGAAAAAATAAAGTTTCAACTTTAAATCATGCATCAATAATTTTAATTACCATATTGAAGGAAAAAAATTAAATATTTCTTTTAACTAATAATCATTTCCATTATTATAAATTATATATACATTTTTTAAGTGTAAATATTGTCCTTGGTAGAATGAGCAGATTTTCTGATCAATATTAGCAATTGCCCATAATTTATAAAAAGAGTATTTTTATCTTAAAAAATTTATTTATTAAATAAAAATAGAAAAAAAATACTATTTTTAACTATTTAATCACATAATTAAAAGCATCCAAGAGCTATAGATAGCTTTCAAAAATACAAAGGAGTACACTAATAAATCATTTATAATTCTTCCTTGAGAAAATAGAGAAAAGAAATTTTCCTTTCCAATTCTGTCTCTCATTCACTGATATTATCTAAACCAAATTCCTAGATATTGTAGTGTAACGATTAAAAATTCGTTACAAAACGTATTTAAAGTAACAAATAATTCAACCAAAAGGAACGAGACTCGCATCCGAAGCAGCATAAGAGAGAGGCGAGCGCACAAATTAAATACATCGAATCTATTTTAATTTATTTTTGTTTTTTTGCTTTCTCAAAGAGAAAGCTTTGGAACGGCAAATTTTTTTTAAAGTTGAATTTGGTTGATCTTCGATATTTTCAAGGTTTTTGAGTCAGAAAAATTGCCTCAAATAAAAAGATCATTAACGTTAGAAATATTTAAGACCGAACTTTTTTTTTTAATTTGATGATTTTAAAGTTAATATTTCAAAAATAAAGTCATTTTTTGTGATGTCTGGATGTATGTGCGTATCCCTAATTTTGTCCACACGATAACTCTCGAACGGATGGAATTTTGTATAGTTTTTGAGCATGGTTGAACTTAGAACTGATTAAATTTTGGAACACTTCTGATAATTTTAAGTATATTTTTAAAGGGGATGTCGGATTAAAAATTGACGGTCACAATTCCATGTGAATTAAGACAGTTGCCATGGCAACTATTAGCGATTGGTTGTCATTGCCATAAGACGGTTGCCACAGCAACCAATAGTCTATATAATAAAAATATTTTCAGTGTTGTAGCCGTTGTACGAATTAAGACTGTTGCCATGGCAATGGTTAGAGATTGGTGGGCTATAAGACGGTTGTCATAGCAATATAGCTTGTTGCCATGGTAACCAATTGTAATTCAATTCTATGCCAATTAATAGCTAATCTTATTTTTAAAAATTAGTACCAAAATGCATGGATATTATAATTTCTTAAAAGGAATTTCAATAAAGTAAGTTTCTTTGAGAAAGCAATCTGCTAATTCAGTTAGCAGCGGTTTTTTTTTTGTTTTGACAGTCTGAGGTGGCCTTACTAGACATGGTAATTTGTACTAAACTTTTCTCTCAGTGTAAGAAAGATACGCCTTGGGACGTTACATTCTTATTTTCAAATTTGAAAGATATTTTTCTTTTTTTTATAAATTAAATAAATTTTGATTTACATGATTTATTAAATTATTAAATATAAAAATTATGTCCTCATTTTATCTTTATGTGCCCTCTGTAATTTTTAGTAGTACTATGGACTACTTATAGGACCTAAGAGTACAGAGATTTTTGAGATGATTTGCAGTGCCTAACCCATCGATAAAACCCTTCTCTCAATTTGATGACTGATATTCTCTTACAATTTATTATTATTAGTATTTTAAAAAATATAAATGTATTTACATCTAACACTCCGTGTTTTCTTATAGGTTTCAAGGAAAGGTGGTTCAAATTGAGATATAATTTTCTTTTTTACCAAAATGTCGATGAAACAAAAGAAATAGAAAAGATATCCCCATCTGGCGTTATTATTTTAGAAAATTATAATATTAATACTGATGTTGTGCGAGAGAATTCATTCGCTTTTAGTATTGCATTTAGAAATGAACCTCAAAAACGACATATTTTATGTGGAAATTCAGAATCAGAAGTAGAACGATGGATTAATGCTATTAAACAAGCTAGCTATGAATACTGGCGATCAAAACTTATTTTACTGCAACAAATTTTATGCAATAAAACAGGAAAAGATCCACTACTAATGTATCCAAGAAACAAAGGAGTTGTGAGAGATGAAGCTTGGGAATGCAAACCTACTTTTCGTTCACACATAAAAACTCTTTCTTTACCTGCTCCAACATCTTCAGTAAACACTGCGGGAAATGAAGTGAATCTCATCGATTTTATTTGAAATTTAAAATTATGTATTTTTCATTCTTCGCAATAAAGATTTATGTTTAACCAGATTCGCTCAAAATAATTTTTTTATTTATTCCTAAATTGACTTGTTCGTTGATTTATTTATAAGAAGATCAAGCAATATAGACTATAATAGATATTTATTTACAGCTTAAACAACAGAAAATTGTGAAATAAAATTAAGTAATGTCATAAGTTTTCATTTTTATTAAATTTTTCTTTCAGATTATTAATTACAATTTGGAATCCACAATATGACAAAAATTTATAGTTTCTTTTACGTAATTGTTATCACATTTGTAACGGTTATTTTTAACCGTACATTTAGGTAATATAATTAATGGCTAAAAAAAGCCAAGGTTGAACATGAGTCTGGGTGAAAACCGAGGAACAGAGGCTCGAACGAGCAGGCTATATGAATAGCCTTGCCCTTAGAAAAACCTAAGCCAATAGAGAAAGTGCAGGTGATGAAGGCTCTGCACAGCCGTACAGTTATAAAAAGACCTTCACTTTCACAAACTAGGTACACGATCCCCTTGAATGCCTTTACATAAGTTGACCCTAATACAATAATAACTAAAAGACTTGCACTAGCACACACTACTTTACACTACACTTGCGATGGCCCCTGAAACTGTTGAAGATGGCGAACCACTGATCCTTTCTATAGATGAAGCTCACAGCTGATGGTCCTTCCTTGTTTGGCTCACACCATCCTCTTGGCACTCCTGTATCTTGAGTTGCCCAAGCAGTAAAAGAGAGAGAAACAACGTAGGAAACTATAAAATAGTAATAGATAATTTTACCTGCTCTTACCTGCTAAATGCTAGAATTTGAACCAGGAGATGACACTTGTTATCAATTCGTGGATGCCTCATCTGTTCGTCCGACTGGTTCGCACTGCATCCGCGCTTGAAACATTGTACATTAACTGCACCTATTTATAGAAACGTACAAATCTGAAACGTACTTACCTCTTGTATCAGCTGATGTACCAGCTCTAACCGTCATCAATTGGATCCAGGGTGTCGACATCGAGATCCGTCTTCGCAAGCTGTCGCCTCGTCATGCTGCTGGACCGCTGTTGAAACTGAAGCAATGACCATTAGTATAGGTTAGGGAAGGTGTTACATATCAAACTGTATTCGGCGACCGGGAAGATCATCGTACAAGACATACTGGCATCCAGCTTCCAGTCCTAGTCGCACCGAAGTCGTTACTTTATTCTTTTTCTTTCTCACACCGATGCTCACATTTGATGGCGACTGGCACGCCTGGCATGGGAGTGCTAAGAGTGCTCATGCACTTGCTGGTGTTAGTGAGCCGGGGAGGAGCCACCGACGAAGCGAAGCTGCGGAGCAACGTGCAGCTATCTTAGGAAGGCTACACTCTGTTCTTGGCAGCCTTCGCGTTAACACTTGTGCGTCAAGTAAATTAGAATTGTAACTGTTAGCCTGCACCAAACTATGCGCGTACACTTGAATTGTATGAAGCTACGAGGTCTACATCAAGAATAGGAATCTCTTAAGTATAATCACGTATAATCTCGATATTAATTTAGTTACTTTGGCTCTTTTATTAATTTAATTGAAATTTTACTTTGCGATTCGACGTGTTAACGCGTCATGTCCGCGAGTCGTGTCGCGGAAATCTTTGTTACTGAACTCGCTGTATCTTATGGTCTATAATTAAATTTAATTAAGAAACTGATGCATTTCAGCAGCTGGCGCCCATCTATTTTTAATGTATACTATTAACCACTTTAAATAATATTGCAAGTATTTCTAATGTATTTATTGTACAATAGATAGATTGAATAGATCCTGCTAGAATACATTTTATAGTTTTTGGATGTGCTCTTTTGGATTATTAGTTTACAATAGAGCTGCTTATATTAAAAGAAATGCAGAAAAATTAGAATTTTTAATTTAATAAAGCTAGCCAAATTAAATTAAAATTCGTTTCGAAAGTTTTTGTTTTACCCTTTGCTATATTTTTCTTTGTCCAAAAATTGGTCGCTATAATATCTTTCGTGCGGCAGCCATGCTTAAAATTTTAACGGGCTTTAGGATAGGAGTCGGTTGTTCGGTCCCAGTTGAAGAAATCCATGCTGAAATCTACGTAGAATCAGTCTGAAATCCACGTGGAATCTACGTGGAATCTACGTGGATTCTACGTAGAATCCACGTAGATTCAGTCTGAAAATGTCCGAAATTGCTACGTGGATTTCAGTGTAGAAACCCACGTAGAAATCCGCGTAATAAAAATCATCGTAAAAAATTTCAAAGTGCAAGCGAGCTTTTCATAAATTCTCGTTATGAAAAGCCCGCTCGCACGTGCTTTAGTACCTTATGTACTGTAGGTGACATTGGCCACCAATTGTAATCAGCAATAATTATTTTTGCTGCTGCGAGTGTATAGGCTCCAAATTTTTCTGGATCTACCTCTTCTGACATATTAATGGCAATTAATATTATACGGAATTGGTAAATCAAATCACCCTTTATTCCAGTTATATTGGATATGGTCGTCTCACTTTCAAAGAACCTTCTAGCTGTGTTGCCATCATTTGTTGATCCGAAACCTGTAAAAGTATTACACAAATTACGGAATGTAGTTAATACAAGATAATTGAAAAGTTAATAATTTTATAAATCATTATTTTTAGAGAATAAATCTTACCTTGTTTTGGCATATTTACAACAAGATTTAATTCCTTTTTCAATCTTTCTTGAATATGTTGTTTCCGACTTTTTAATAAATCTTTGTGTACTTCGGTTAACTTCAATCCTTTCTGACGAAATTCCTCAGGTAAAATAAGTGTGAAAAAATTAAGAATTTATTTAATTTATATTTAAATATTACGAAAAATATTAAATGTAATTATATCCTACCTGTAGGCTAAAGACAAGATAAACTCCATAAATTTAATTCTAGCATGTAAAGGGGATATACCGTATCATTATTCAACATTTACATAAAACACATACCTGTAAGTACGTAATTAAAGTATAGAATAATCCTATCATAAAATCTATAATCTAGTGTAATCGAAATTTCACTTATAAAATAATAAATTAATTTATTGAACCTGAGTCGATTTATTGTTTTCTATAGCATTGATACTCTTGCCATCAAGCATTGTTTTAAATATTTCATGGGTTGCATGAGTCAATGAACCGTGAAACACAATAGCTGTTGATTTTAATTGATCCATTTCTTTCTGCAAGCGATTGTCCTCTTTTAAAATAGATTCTTCTTCTAATAGACATTATTTCAGGATAACAGCGTTTCTTTGCGTTCTTTAATTTCCCATACCAAGAATAAATATTTGCGCCTAAAAGAATTAAAATAAAATATCATATTAAATATGTATGTCAAAAATTGTAAGAGTATACTATATAGTTGATTTTATATTTGGAGTTATTTATCTCACACTGTTAAATATAATTAGCAAGCGCCAAAATAATACATCCGACATACGGATTTGCGTTGATCAATAATAATAAGAA
>UCOM01003841.1:0-15380 GCA_900474385.1 Ormyrus pomaceus
AATTAGAAAGAAAATTATCAGCCTATTTAATAGTGAAATCATGTGAAAAAAAGCGTTTCATCGCGACCTATTAAATAGCCACGGACTTATCTATTAACTATTTTCCTGGCCATTTTCAATGCTGGAAATTCTACCAGGGAAGAAATCATCTTAAATCAAAATCGCGACATTAGAAATTCAAACCCCCGTAACCGCGAACAAATCCCAGAAATACAAAGAAATCATCGCGATATTAGAAATTCAAAACCCCAATAACCGCGAACAAACGACAGAAGCACCGAGAGAAAAATCTCGGCGCGGCTCTCAAAACCCGCGCGCGAACGCACAGCCGAGCTAATTAACGACGTAGTAACAGGCAATAGTTGGCAGCGAGTGCGCGAGTTAACCGCACGACCGAGGCGCTAACTAATAGCAACATATTGCAACAATAATTAATGAATACCCGCGCCGGGAATTTGGGCCAGAGCGAAAAAGCACGAGGCGCGCGCGGAGGTCGGGTTAAAAGATGCGCTTTAAATTATGGAAATTAATCTAAAATTATTAGCCTGACGCGCGGCGCGATCGTTTAATTAAACAGCCGCGGCTCCCGAGCGTAAATCACACCGGGGTAAGATTCGTATAATTGAAAATTCATGCGTGGCGCGAAAGCGCTCCGCGTTTGGTTTCTAGAGCCGACAATTTTTTCCGCGTATCGGTGCGGTTTAAATGGATCATGTCAGAAAAATTAGATTTATCAAACGTTTAATCTCGTTGATAATTTACTTAACTTAATATGTCGATAAATTGAGTTAAAAAAAATTTATTGCATTTGGAATTCAAGGACACGTACGGCTGAAAATAAGAAATAAAAATGTTCTCCCTAATTTTGGTGGTAAAACTCTGCTTTATCAACAAACAAACAGTACATCCCGAATTCGAAAGAAACCGCCTTCCCCGTATCTTCCCGTCAAAACAATTTTCCGGGCATCGAGCGGCTAATTTCTGTCAACGCGCATCTTCGGCGGAGGAGCGCGGCTCATTTTCAGGCCAGCCGCGCGTCACCTTGAAAGCGAGTCGGCCCGCGGAGCGCAAATACGATCTCCGCATAAGCGGAAAAATGTCCTCCGAAAATACATATACTCGCGACGCCGAGCGCGAGTCTTGTCGAGCTGTCATTTTTCCTTCCCTCGCACTTGGCCGACTCTTTCGAGGCGCTCCGACGGATCGGCCCGCCGCCGCCGCCTTTTCCTCGCTCGACGCTCTCGGGTTACCGTAATAGAATACTGTTTATCTTTCCGTGATGGACTTAATTATCGATCCCAGCCGGAAAATGATTCCGCCTGAAGACCTTTTCACGGGGTATTTTGGGATTTCGGGGGTTTTTTTGGGGGATGGGATTTTCGCGATCTGGGTAATAGAAATGACTATTAGGTTTTGAGCAGATTTTGATCAATGTTTTTTTTTTTGGTAACTTAGTTTTTTGAACAAGATGACGGTAGAAGTCCTTTTATCTGATATTTTATTAAAAATTATTCAATATTGCCTCTGGACAATAAAGATACTTTTATTGAAAAATTAAAACATGCAATTTTTTATTAGAATTCATGTAATTCTGATACTTAATTTAATAAAATACAAGAAACTTGCATTATTTATGTAAAAACGATGTATTCTTAAGTAAAAATATGTACATTTAATAATTTATTATACATAAGTTAAAAATAAGCATTTTATTTACATTGTTGATAATATTGAATTTATTTCATAAAATGTTTGCACAATGCTTTTTAATTTTTTCTTTAAAATCCTTGTTTTAAACTTTTCTCATGAATATACGGAATACATAATGTATATTTTTTTTTATAAAAATATGCTTTTACGATAAATTAATAAATATTGTTCGTTTATTAATTAATTATTTTACATATTTTAATAATGCTAAAATTATTAACCTACGATAAAATGAAAATTATTAAAAATCAGCTCTTCTTCGCGGTTTAATTATCCTTTGTTGCTCAGATGCATTTTAAAATGAATTGTTACATAACCGAATAATAAATGAATTATAAACGAATTTTAACCCTTTATGACTTCTTGCGTACTTATTTATGCACGTAATTACTCAAAGTAATGCTCACAAATTCGCTTTACCTTTTCATAGGAGACAAAACAAACCCTCAAACATTAACCCATTTAAAAAGTTCAAAGTTACCCGTTAACGGCCGCGACGATAACGATGTGTTTTATATGTACGGTCGCTTGCCGGCGAAAAAGGAAAATATTTCGCTAATTGACATAAAATTTACGAAGTTATATTCAAATCTAATGTTCTCGCGACATTTCCGTAATTTAGGTCGCGTGTCCGTTTTTAAAAATGTAGCCGCTCGCGCGCGCGCGCCTCGTCTGAACGAGCATTTTCATACAAAAGTTTGACCTACTTGTGGAATTATATTTAATTCCTTCGTCCTTTTAATGCTCGCCATTTTTATTTCGGCATCAATCATTTTCCTTCGAGCGTTAAATCACAACTGAAAAGTTTCCCCCCGCGAGTGACGAACAGATTGAGAGTGCTCGAGCGCGCAAATAAACGAAATGAAATTTATGAACAGGTACGGCAACTTCCCCCCTGCACGGCCGGAGTAAAACTGATAATAAAAAGACTGAATAAAATAGAGATTCTAGTTTTGAAGATAAAATTGCGCCATTTGTGAATATGTAGGCCAAAGTTCTAAAAAGCGATTTTTGTATTTTTCTAAAAAAAATTTTGAAGCGGCTATTTGTTCTTCTGATAAAAAGTTGAAAATCGAGAAAGTTTCTTATTCATAATGAAACAATATTGAATCGACTAAGCTGTACATTAATTTAATGTTTCAAAATATAAATGCAAGGCTGCTTTTCACTTGTATCTAAAAAGATTTAAATTGAATCTTGTTGATCAGTTGCGATTAATGTTCATTAAAACATCTGAGATTCTGTATTGTTTTTTTATATAAAAGAAATATTGATTTTTATCTTTTATTAAATGTTTATACATAAACGACTAACAATGTATTCATAATTAATTTTTGCGTGTTTCAATAAAAAAAAAAGCTAAAACTGCAATATTACTTTTCACCACAAAAAAAATTCCATCGCACTTCCAGAAAGTTTCAAAAACCAGAAAAAAAAAGATAAGAAAAATCCCAAAAGTCAAGCGTCACCAGGACCTCCCAAGAATTCACTCTCGCCCAAAGGGAAGGGGAAGGGGGTTTTCGAAGAATCGGATTAGCTCTCCGCGCGCTAAAACACGAGAGGGGGAGACTCGGACACGGCGAGTCGCGCGTCGAATTTAAGGCGGCGGGGGGAAACGTAAACGTTGCAGCCATATCTCAAGTGCATTTCTCGCCCCGGGAGGGGGAGCAGATGTTCTCGAGGGTGAGCCCGCGGAGGCGGAACTTTTCGGCCCTGTTTTTCACCTTGTCGGACAGGCTTTTTTTTTTCGGGGATAAAAACATTATGAGCAATCGCTTTGGCTCTACTTTTTTTTTCAGACCGCATTAATAAAGTAAAGTCTCGGGTCTTAACTTTGATGGAAGTAAGTTATTGGTTTATTCATGAAGGAAATTTATATGCTAGTTTCGTGGAATGTATTGTAACGGGGCGAAGGACGGAAATGGAATGCGTAAAGAAAAATTACGCGGAAGTCATCGGGGATCAAAAGCGATTTAACCGGGTAAGAAAAAGTGTCCCACTGTTTACAAGTGCTCTAATTGTCGCGATGACGACTAAAGCTGAGAACTCAAATCCTTGCTCATTATAGTATCTAATATTTTTTGTTTTAAAATATAGTTTAAAATACATCAAAAGTTTCAAAAATTGAAGTTACTTTTAAATATTGATTTTAAATCTTAAATAATGTACAGCAAACTTTATACTTTATAATCCGTTAGCTAAATCAGCCAAAATAAATTGAATTCACGTAAAAAGCTATATAAATTAATGAGGGTGCTTGATTAAGGTTGACTCGGAAGGGAAGAAAATATTTTAATTCACTAATTTATTGCTTCAACAGCACATTGCGAGCGACCAGATAGAATTTTGAAATTCCGAAAGGCTTTATTTAAATCCCTGCCTAGGAGTAAAATAAAATATGCACACGTGCCTCGCAGTTTCAATTCAAACGTTTTAATGTTTGTTGGGATGCGAAAAAACACGTCAAGTAGATAAGCACGTGCATTAGTCAGACTCGCCTCGGTTTTCTCTTTTTTTTTCTTTTTTTCTTTTTTTGTTTTTAATGCAAGGTCTTTTAAAATTCCTTCTATGTAGAAAGCCGTGTAAAAGGGGTGTGTTCGGTCGAGGGAGGATTTCTTTTTTGTTCTCTCTCTCTCTCTCTCTCGCCTCGACGAGCTAATTTCGCGCATTTTCACGTATGATTTCCGCATTAGTTGTGCGCGCGTTTTTGTGATGAATTACTAAAACTTTCAGCTGTTAGTCAAAGTTTGTTTTTAATGAAATAATATTATACGTGTTTTCGGTGGACTGTTCGCAGTAAAAGTTCGTCTTTATTTAAAGTTTAAACGTGACCTCAAATTCCATCGTAAAAGTATCATGATGTATTAATAAAAAAGGTTTTTATGTTGATTTTTATATACTTGTAAAGTAAAGAATAGCTAATTAGTAAGTGAAGATAATAACTTAATTATCTAAGGATGATGAGACATAGAGTTTTTAAGTGGATGTTACAATACTATTTGGCATGCTTTAATTCAAAAAGCGATTTTAGAATAATATAGTGTACTCGATTCAGTGCAAAATTTTGATTCATTAAAAATTGACGGAGCAATTTAGCTCGACCATTCAGTCATCGATGGAATCTAATTAGTACTTCAAAGTTTGGATAATCAGAGCGAAATTGTTTACTCCAAATAGAGGCTTTATTGCTAGAATTCAAAGTGAGGCAAAGAAACAACGTCAAAGTTAAGCCAAACCACGGCCGTATATAACCACGACCGTGAGCCAAACTTGCAACAACTAAAAGTTTGTCAGTGGAAAATCTATCATTTGTACGGCGTAAAGAGTTACTTTAATTAAAATAATGTTAAAATTCAAAATAATATAAATAAAATAATGTTTTTTTTTTTTAATTTTAAAATTATCCAATAAAGTGGCTAAAATAGTTTAATTGCTTAAAAAATTTTTTATTTAAAAAAAAGGATGGGTTTTGATATCATAAATCAATCCCATTTTCAAGAAAAATATTTTCTATTAATTCTGAATAAAAATAAAGCCAAAATTGAATAAATATGCATTCCAATAACGTGAAAATTTTTTTTAAAATTGAGCGACGAACTACACGATCGAAAGGAAATCCACGTATTTTTAATCCATTTTTCTTTTGAATATGGATTTTCCCAAATTTAAATGAAAGCCTGAAAAAAATATATCGAAACATAAAAACGACTAAAAATAAAAACTTCTGTTCGAAATAAGCGCTTTCATCAATCACATGAAAACTATTATTAACTTTTATTAAACTTACTAAATTTCTACCATCCAAACTCGCCCGATGTTACCAAATTTATTAACATCAGATTCCAAAACGCATTTGAATTTAATAATTCAGCGCAAACTTTATTCGCAAAACTTAACAAGCTTTCATCAGCACCCATTGTAACAGCAAAATTTAATAAACTCTAATTTCCCCGTTTCCAATTCAAAACGTACATCGCGGCGGGCTGCTGTTGCCCTCCTCTCTGAAAATTCGCCATGCAGACGCACAGTTTATCTCGCGCGCTAAAGGGGTGAGAGGTGGAGGCGATAAATTTTCGTTCCCTCGGCAGTAACAACGCTATAAATACGCGCGCGAGACGGTAAAAAGGAAAAGGCTCGAGGGGGGAAGGGCGACTTTTCCGCCTTTGGGCGTAACTAATGAAAATCGGCGCTTCGGTAATCGATAAAGCGATTACGGCGCGCAAAGTTCCGGCGAACAAAACCGAGAGCTTTTAACTACTCGCCGAGCGCTCGGTGTGTAACTCTTTGTTAGCGGGCGCTTTAAAGCTCCTTAGCGCCGAGAGGACCAGCCGGCTGCTGCTGCTGCTGCTGTGTGTGCGGGCTCTGTTTGAACGGGCCGATCGCGAAAGCTCTGCAAACTCTCGTTATTACCTAGTCGTCTTTTATCGAGGATCTTTCGTGTTTATTTGGAAATTAATATGGCTCTTGAGATTGTTTTTCTTTTTTATTATTTTTACTGGTTCATTTATGCAATGACAAGTTTTTTCTTTAATGTTGTCTGCGCTGTTTATATTAATATTAATGTGTGTAATTACAGTGTTCAGACCAGAGTATATTATTAATCTTCTACCATTGATTGACGAAAAATATTAATATTTGTAATTCATAGTTTTTAGAAAAGAAGTTTACAAGGTAAAAAAAATGTTTAACTTTTTACTCAACTTTATATATGCGTTTAATAAAATTAATAATGTATATAATTTCTGAAGCTTCCGACGAGTTTTAATTGCATTTATTAATATGTTAAATAATTGTGTAAATCTATAAAATAATCATTCTTTGAGAAACTTGAAAAGTAAATTCCTAAGAAAATTTTTTATTCAACATCCAGCTGCTCTTTAGTTAAGGAAATCCGTGGTAAATAATTTAATCCCACCTGAGCATCTTCACCTCTAAAAATATCCGTATTAAAATAATCTGTGTTAAAAGCTCGACCGACGCTGCTGAGCGGTATATACACCTCTTTGCTAATAAGTACGTGATATTCAAGCCCGCACCTCCCCTTCATGGGCTTCTCGAAAAAGCAGAGGAAAAAAAAATCGTAGGAGCAGCAGCCGCACACCGAGAGTGCCTTTCTCGTAAACAAACTAACCCGGATTCCTCGTCCCCTTTCAAAGCGGCCGACCTTCACCCAATAAACCGCAGCTTTCGCTTTTATAGTACACGTCGCTTGGAAAGGGCAGCGGCAAAGACAGGGCGTTTATACGTCGCTTTTAATTTCGAGACAAAGGGTCGATTCGATCTTCTCGCGGATGAAGGGGTAAACAATGAAAATTCGGGAACAATGGGAGAGACGCTTTCGACGCCTTTGTTTTTTTTTTTGATAGCTGCTACTTAAGGATAGTAATAATCCACTTGGGGCGACGAATCGCCGTCGCGAATCGACTTTGTCGAGGCGCGGAGAAACGGTTCGCTACTCGGCCGACCCTCCCTTCTTTTTTTTTGCGCGCGCTCGGCCTCCCCACTCCCTTTCTTCCTCGGCGGGGAGCGTCGTTTCAAAAAGCTTCTGAGGATTGACACGAGTGCCACTTTTAACGAGCCGCTTTTTTTGCTCAAGAGCAGAATTTTAATGATGAATGCCCCCGTCGCTTGTTTGTTTTTTAGGTTAGCATTCACTCGAACTCGCGCCGACGCTTAACCAACTTTGTTGGCGAGCAATAATACCCCTTTACTTGTATTAAACAGATATTTTAATGCACTAGAAAGTAACCTAAATAAGATTAAAGTGAAATTCTTTTTAATGAACTTGATTAATTTGCAAATTTAATTTTGTTTTTAAGTAATTTGTTTAAAAGATTGTTTTCCGAGGAAAAAAGTAATTTTTAAAAATTTAAAAAGGATAAGCTTAATTAAAACCTTGATCTAGTTAACTCTTGTTTTAAAACTATTTCGAGTTGATTTTCTACAAAGTCTGATGAAAAAAATTACTTTCTTTTTCTCCGAAACGCAGTAATTCCTTCCTTAAAAAATTGATGATCTGAAAAGTGAAGTCAGTTTATTCGTGATCTGATTGGCGGAAAAATAGTTGACGTGAGAATTCGGTTATATGACTGTACGTAAGTGTTCAGTTATTTTTCAGCGCTTATATAAATCAAAAAAAGAAAAAGAAAAAAAATACGCGCGAAGCGCGTTGAATTTTACTAGTATTTATTAATCCAAGATTGCAAATCGCAGTTTACCGCTCAACTCTAACCTCAAAAAACAGTGAAAGCTCGCCCGGCGCTTAATTAAAAGAGGGTCAGATATCGGACGGCCCCTAAATCATTAAAAGAAGCTGCCGCGGGAAGGCGAAAATTTACGAGTTTGCCGCGAGCAAGCAAATATAATGCGCGCAAAGCCTCCGCCATTAATTGGACGAAGAAGCTGCTGCTACCGGCGCTGCCGCTGGAGGTAGGAGGAGAAAAATAAACGCGGAGTCCCCCTCCCCCGCCCTGAGTTATCGCTTCCGAGTGCACGGCGCCGATTGCAAATTAATATTAGATCGAGTCAGGGGGGAGGGGGGGGGGGCTGAATTATCGCGGCCCGATACTACAGGACAAACAAATATTCAGCGCTCTTCGGGGCTGCCTCCGCTTCGGTGTCGACTTGATCAATGCGACGCTTGAAAACTTGTTGAACTGGATTTGGATTTTTATGGCGCTTTCGGATGTTTGTAAAACATTTCAAATGGTTATGAAATCTTAAATATTTAAATTATGCCAAGAATAGATATTTAATACGGTTTTGCAATATTTGATAATTATGCTTCTAGGAATTGGTAACATTGTAAAATACTGCAATTCAAGCATCTATATAGCAAAGTAATAGAACACGAATAAATTAGAAATAGAGAAAACCAAATATTAAAATAGAAACCGAAATAAGCAGTGGGGAGAAATCAACAAAATTAGCCCATTCCAGCACATCATAACAACAATGAGCCGAGACTCCGCAAAGGTTGCTGTTGAAAAAAAAGAGGGGCGCGCCATTCATCAAATTATTTATGCACGGCGCAAATATAAAAATGTTATCTCCGCGAGCTTGCGGAAGCTTTTTTACGTCCCCATCCTTTGTGATATTTCCCCTCGCACGCCTAACCTATCTGCCTCCTTTCGCTTCGCTTCTCTTTCACGCACGTGTGTTTGTATGTGGTTTATGCGCGATCCTCCTCCGCCTTTTACTAGTCACGATTCCTGCTGGTAAACAGAGTGAAACGAATGATCTTGAAGAGATATTGAAAAGCTGTTCGACCTATTTTTGAGTGTTTTAGTGAAAATGCACTTCAGTGAAATATTAACCTACAAAAATTATTTGTATCTGGAGATGTGGTCTGACTACACTTGGATTTATCTACTTAAGGCGACACACCTATATCCTTTAAAAAAAATTTTTTTTTATCATCTTGATTTAACGCTTAAATTTTTCTGCAAAAAGGAATGGTATACTCTTTAAAAATATTCTGTTATTGTGTGTCTACGATAAGGGTGGTCGGTATCGTACTTACTAAATTCACTTTCGTTCTCATTTCCAACCTCACGCGTGACGTTTTTAAAGTTACCGTCTGATTACAGACCACCCCACAGATTAGAGGTACGAGAACAAATATGAAAGTTCTAACTCGGGTTGATCATTCTAATCAAATTAACTTAATACACTTTTATATCGAACATTCGAGTATTCTCAAACTAAAAATATTCTGAATAATTTTTAAATAAACTAGAAAACTTACAAATAATGCGTATTACGTTAACGCGCTTTGTAGCACCATAATTCTAGAAAAAGCGACCAACGCAAGCCTACGCGATCCAAAGCTTTTAAAGCCTCGCACATTTCCCGACAATTCACATTGTGCGCGCACCTTAAAGATCGCAGAACAACTCCCAGCGACGGCATGCAGCAGCAGCAGCAGCAGCAGCTCGGGAAAACAAAGCTCGCCGGCGGCTATGTAACGCGACCACTTATACGAGCTTAGAGACGCGCGCGTACAAAAAAGAGAAACAAAGAGGGAGGGAAAAACAAAGGAGCCCGAGCCAACGAACGAGATTGTTATGAACGGCTAGAGACGGAGAAGAGAGACGGAGAGGCAACGACCTAACCTATAAACGCAAAGTGTCAATCTCCGCGCATGCGAGAGCCTCATGCTTATGCACGTAGAGAAAGAGAGACAGAGAGGACAAAAAAACGGGAGCGCCGACGTGTAACAAGACAAATGGAACGTCTTGGGAGCGATGCAAGAGACAACGGAATAAGGAGTCCCGATAGCCGCTAACCGATAAGCCTGAAAGTAGGTTAATTAAATCTTTAGCGGCGTTCGTTCCTTTTTTTTCCGGGGCTGAGAGACTCGATAAGGCGCGATTTTTCGTTGTTCTCGTCAAAGGCTGTTTATTATTTGACGTTTAAGAATCGGGGACGCCTCGCTGAACTTTAATAGACTTTGGTTATAATGAGTTTAAGCTTTCTTGGCCGGCGAAACTTTTTTTTGCAAATAATTGCTGGATATCACGTGGAAATATTTGCATAAAGTTTGACTATAAACAATACGGTTTTAATGAAGAAAGGATCGCTCGTTATCTTTTATTCTTTGGAACTTATTGATTCTTCTTAAGTTTCTTCCACTAACTTTCCAAATTTTAGTCAAAGAGAGATTAAGTAAATGAGATTCTCGAATTTCCAGCTAAATCCAGACACTAGATGTCATATATTATTAAAACATTGTATGTTAAAACGTGTCAAACGTAGATAAGTATAAATTATTAGCTAGACAATAAAAGGACAAAATTTTTATTTTAAGTTTATTTGATTCGAACAATCACCTTGAGCAAGAATTTTCAAATTTGTTCTCATATTTTTCTTTACAGACTTTTAGCTAAACACTACAGAAAAGTTCAAACATACCATAACTCAATTAATACTTTCTTATACAACAGGTAACCCTGAATTTCTTTCGAGTAAAATAATTTATGCTAAATTCAGCAAAGTAAGCGTAAAGTCTGATTAACAGAAAACCTGCCCGTGCAAAGAGCTAAAATTTATGGCTCAATTAACATAAGTTTTCGCCTTTTTCAAAGCCTTCCATAAAAGCAAGTGCGTTGCTTAGCGGGGGCGCATTAATCACTTGACGCTCCTCTATAAATATCTCGAAATGCCGCACGCGCGCGCGCGCGCAGATAAGGCAGGAATCTACTTCCGTTCGAGAAAAAAAACAGCTCGCATTCCGCTGTATAGGGACACGTGCGCTTGCGCCCTCGGCCTCATCGACCCACCACACCGCCTTGCGAGCGGTGTACCTGCTGTGACTTGCCCCCCCCACCCGGCCGGCGACTGGTCTTATTCACGACTCCTTTTCGCATTCCTCGATTTCAATCGCAGGGTTCGAACGAAGGGTGCAGACGTTCATTGATGGAGGCTAGAAACGCGGCGCGCCATTCGCTAATCACGCGAAGTGCCCGAACTGGGGTCGGTTTTTTTTCTTTTTTTTTTTGTTAAATGCGAGTACGCGTTTGTTCGGTGAGACTCCTTTTTTTTTTGCTCGCAGTGCTTTGAGGCCGGCGTTCGATGCCCTTTTAGCCGAGTGATTGGACACGGCACTGCGGGACTCTGTGGCTTTTTATTACGCCAGCTTTAAAATGTTTTCTTGCAGCTTTGACGAATTGCTCACTGAGAGATTTTTTTTGAAAGTAAAAGATATTAACTGGAATTTTCGAGGTTAGGTTAAAGCAATAATTGAGTAATTTTTTAATTTTATTGAAAGTCGTAAAAAATAATTCCAAAAGCAGTTCGACTAGTGATAATGTTAACGTCACATTAAATTGCCCTGAAGATGATTACTAAGTACTCCAAATATTGACAAAGAATTTGTTTAAGAAATAAGCATTTTGACAGCAGAGACCACGGCAGCATTTTTATTATTTTTTACCAATATCGTAGCTGTCAGCAGAATCGAATTACAACCTTTATTGAAATTGTTTCGACTTTTACTCTTTTGCTTGCGTGAAAAATTTCATTCCCCCAAGTATCGGGTTTGAAAAGAAACTTTTAAACGTACACCCAACGAAGTAACTGTTCCGTGAAACTCGAGTTCATTCGTTACGTTAAGCAATGATAAACTACGAAAATTCGAGCAATAAAGAGTCCATCCCTTCGCGAAATATCTATACACCCGAGAGAGCAGGGACTCCGTGAGGTGCGATAATTCAAAAACTTTCAAACGGCCAGATTTAACGGGCGCATAACCTCAAATTACCACGCCAGACAAATAACGCTTTGTCTTCCGAGACACACACCGACGGGCTTTGATTCCACTCTCTCTTTCTTCCTCTCTCTCTCTTTCTCTCTCTGTCGTGACTCGGCGAGCTTTTCTCGACACGCTAATTCGCGTGCGCTCGGTTCTTCCCCCCTCCCCTCCCCCCCTTTTTTTCTGCTTTCGCCCTGTGTTTTTGCTAATGTACGGCGAAGGATGGGCGCGCGGCTGTGAAATCGCGTGAAAAATTCTAGAGACAAATTCGTGACAAATTGACGGGCTCAGAGAAAAATGTCCGTAAGACGTCGCTCGAATTCGATTTGATGGAGATCCTGGATTGAGGAAAAACACGCTACCTAACAGTCGCTATTAAGCTTTTCGTATAGGTACTATTTAATGACCTTTTTATTGTAAAGATTAAGAATTTGAGTTGATTTATTTTAAACTTATGAAGATTTAGGATTCAGAGTTGTACTGGAAATAGTATCATTAATGGTATATATTCGTCAAAATTATAATTAAAGGAGTGGAAGTAGTTATTGATCAATTAAGCAAGACATAATTCAGTTTTTAATTAATGTTACTTGGAAGAAATAGCATTGTACTTTTTTATTGAAGCTTTAAGCTGAAAATCAATACTTCTTAGACAAGAATTTTTCTTAATTTTCATTGAGTAATCTATGGTTTCTCAGAAAAATGCGCATTAACTAACCCTAATTAACTGCATGGTCAGTAGTGATTACGTTACCAAGATTAATGTCACACAATTTTCATTATCAATAGCTAATTGTCTTATTAAATCAAAGCCATGAAAAACTTGCTTATAATTAAATTTTTACTTAATTATAAAAGTTTCGTATAATTCCTTATAAATTTTCAAAACTATTTTTGTAAACCCCTTTGTTTCTAAAACACTAATTAACAATCCCTGTCTGCAAATTTACGGTAATTTGCATAGTATTTGCAATGCTTTAAAAATTTTTTAAATTTTTTAAGAATCGCCTGCGAAAAAAAGGGGTTACCTCGAACCCGAAAAACCAGGGGTTACATGTTATTATAAAAAGTCTCTAATTCTCCTCTTAATGAGGAAGCAGAGACTCGAAATGCAATGAAGTACTTACCCTCTGCGCCTTCCTCTTGTCGGCTCGCTGATTCTGGTGATAAATTCGGCTGAAGTTGCTGACGATGACGGGTACTGGCAGGGCGATCACGAGCACACCGCTGAGCGAGCAGACGCCGCCGACGATTTTGCCGGCTATTGTCTCGGGCACCATGTCGCCGTATCTATTGCGCAAAACAGAGACAGAGAGAGGAAGGAATTAGTTTCGAGCCGGTAAATTAGGGAGCCCTATACCACTACTCGGTGTGTATACCCCCGAATCGCCGAAGCGTGTTTTCTCGAAAGTTTATGCGCGGATCTTTGAACGGGGTACAAGCGCGTTTTGTCTGCCGGAACAATGGCTCGATTTTTTTCGTTTTTTTTTGTTTTTTAGTATGACACAGGAGAGAGAAATAAAATGCCTTTGTATGAGCTCCGGTTTCATCTTTTAAATTTGCTGCTTTAGGAAAAAATTTATGGGGTGAGTAAAATTAAATATCTGCAGTGCTTTAGTTGAATAAAAGTGATTTTTGAGGTACTAAAAATCATACGACATTTGAAATATGTACTTTTTTATATAGACATGAATATTACAAAGATAATATTTTTTTAAATTTGTAATAATCTGCATATGGGTCATATTCAGAATCGTTGAAATGTAGCAATAAAAACATTGGAAATGCTATTGCTACTTGGGGAATTTCGTTTTGAAATTACTAGAAGTTATTTTTTTGTAGGTATTTCCATCCACGTAAGTTTAATAAAATATGTAATAATATGCTGGATTCAGTGTAAATTACTTCAGAACGAAGCAGTTTTTCCCGGACGATTCGTGAAAGATAAATTTCCATTTAATTTTACGCTTCACCTTGCGTACAACGCAAAATATCGCGTAGTAGCTTTTTATTTCTCGTCCGACGAAAAGCGGCGCGAGGCGCTGAATTTAGCATCGGCGGCACGATGAAAAAATTGTGAGCCCCGAAAATACCGTGGAAACCACCTCGTGCACTTCCCGTTCGCGGGAATAAAATTTTCAAAGCCGCATCAGCTCTTCGCGTCGGCAGAAGCGCCGCTTTTTATAGTAGCTCGCAGTGCGCGGTCAACGCTTACCTTGACATTAATTCAATGGTTATTAATTCACCGCCGCGGTGTATCGATCATCGCGGCCGGCAGATGTCTTAATATAGACTGAATTCATTTAGAAGCGTAAAACATTGCCTTATTACTTAATGCCGCGGGTAAAGTGACGAGTTTCAAGGCTCCGGGTTGGCTACTTTGGTTACTTGGGACATTGAACGGTGGAAGCTTCATGGTGGTTTATTAAATTAGATATATTATTAGAATCATGAAATTGGGATAGAAAATTTAGTAATATACTTTTTAAAAATTCATAATCTAATAGAATTAAAAAAGAATGTGAAAATTCGTTATTTAATTTTTCCAACTGTTCCTTTCAAACTCTAGTTAAATTCTCGTGCTTAATGGATTATATTTATCGACATACTCTTCTTCTGAATTACAAAATTTCATTTTTACCACTTCATTTATTCGCCGCGTCAATTTACCGCACTCATTGAAGGGAAATACTTCCGCGCAAATCCCGCGAATTACTTTAAAAGAAAGTTACCGCGAATAAAATTTTGTTCTTAGGACACTTTACTACTTTCCCTCTCGTCCCCTTTTCATTTCCCTCGTCGCGTACTTTCTAGTTTACGAAGATGAAATTTTATACATTTCAGTTTACTCGCTCTCAGAATAAGGAATTCATGAGAATGAAAATTTGCCGTCGTGGGCCGAGAGGCACAAATTTATCAAATATTTAACGTTGACATAAACACTCAGACGCAATTCTGAACAATCGGTCTCGGAATGGAATTATTCATAAGTTACACTGAGAGAATTTTTCCTGAAAATTTACAATTAAATTTACCGGAAAAATTAACGTTACGAATCGTAAACGTGGGACATCCGCATGGTTTCGGTAACTATTGACAAGCGCTCTCTAAACATTACGGTCGTCAGGGTAAAAATTTACAGAACTGTCACGGTAAAAATTCGCGCCGTGGTAGAAACTCGCGGTTAAAATACTAGCACATAAAATCGCGGAAGTGCATAAAAAATTATGCAGGTGCTAATAAAAATTAGTTGATTATCATAATATATTATTTTATATCACTCTAAACTCATTATTATGTCATGATTTTTCTGCTCTCGTGATATAAAATAAAATTCGATATAGTGTATCGAAATATAATTAATACATATTAATACATTATTTTTTTATTAATATAATGAATATATGTATTATTTATA
>UCOM01003842.1:0-15381 GCA_900474385.1 Ormyrus pomaceus
TTTTACAATAGTAGTTTTTATTGCAGAAAATTTTTTCTTTCAATATGGTATCGAAGTATTTTATTTTCTGAAAAATTGTCCTCAATAAAATTGTAAATAAAGCTTGTAAGCTAATATTATGTACTCGAAATTAGTTTAGCACAAGCAGTTAAATATTTAAAAAAAAAAAATTATTTTAAAGTTATACGAATTTCTCGCAATCTATGTTCCAAAAAATATTGTTCGTAACACGTATGATGGCCGATTCTTGCACTCATGTGATTGCTCGTGCCGGAAATCTCAATTCTCGTAAAAAACAAGTAAAAAACTTTGTGAATCAAGAGACTAAACCAATAAAAGTATTAATAGTTAATTAAGCGCCGGAGTCCTCCAATTTAAATATAGAACTAATTATTTAAAGAGGTTTTGAAATTCGTACAAAAGGAATTGATTATTCACCCTTACTATCCAAACATCTCGCGTTAAACTAAATTCATAAGTATTCTGATGTCCAGAATAAATATGCTTTTCAGAAAACTAATATAATTCTTTATAAAATTATTGACCAATTACTTGTACTTTTTGAATCTACTTCTGTAAAATCTAGGAGGTGTGAAAATATATTAACAACATTGTAAGACGATTCAATAATAATTTGTTTAGAAATCATAATTTATTCATAATTACATTGGAGAAAAAGTAAAAGGTGTTTCTTCTTCGTCATCTTCAGATACCAATGGGTACTGTAGGATCGATATAGCGGACTTTATCCAGTCTACATATTCAGACACTCTTGTAAAGACATTTGGATATTTGGAGTTTCCGCAAGAGGGATCTTTTCTAGACCAAGAAACAATGCCAACCAAAATTTTGTTATCAATTGTTAATGGTCCACCCGAATCTCCCTGTTTAGTGTTCAATATGTCATTAAACAATAATCGTTTTTTAATAAATCAACCATTATCTAAAGTACCTACCGAGCAAGAAGCTCTTTTTGAAATAAGATCATGAGTGCATAATTGTGTTGGATAAATATGCGTTGATGTAGATTCATATATGCGGTTACAATTCTCCAAGTTGACAACAACTGTCGGGGCTTTTTTAAGAATTTTAGTCATAGTAAGATTCGGCTGAAAGGTGAAACAATTTTTGTTAGAATATCTTCTTTATTTATTAAAGTGCATTATTACTTACAAAAGTGATAGTTCCGAAGCCTGATACAATGACTTTTTGGCCGTTTGGTATTATTTGATGTGGTTCTGGTAATGTTACAGGTGCAACCAAGTCATTAAATTTAAATGGAGGCGTTACCTACTTACAAATTCAAACCTTTAAAATCAATTCAAAATCTTTCTGCATTGCATAAATTACCTTTAGTATTCCAATGTCGTTTGTGTATGATTTATTAACGTTATAGTCTGGATGGATATATATTTGCGTTACTCTGTGTACACTTACAGGCCGATCATTCCGAATTCCAGTTGCCACTTGAATTTGTTCTGGCTTTAAAATGATCTTATCGCTTTTGAAAAATAAAATTGAATTAAGTATCTTACTTAAAAAGTTTTTAGTAAGTTTCTGTATTAAATTTTTTCTTACGTTCGTGTGCAATGTGCTGCAGTAAGAACAAAATTCTTATTTATTATAGAGGCACCGCAAAAGTGTCCTAGATTCGCAGTTGATTGTAGAGAGACCTAAATTAAAAAGAATACGATTCATTAGTAAATATTCTGCAAACGGTAACGTTAAAATCAGATATTAGAAACATACTTGAAACGGAATTTCTCCGGGTAGAGCATCGAATCCATTTACTATTCTTAAACGTTTCCCTGAATTATTATCACAAAAAATAATGAAATTTAATACTTGAAATTTAAAAAATGGTATTGTTTCAAATATATTTTACCGTATCCAACAGTTAATAAACAAAGCAACACAAAGCATTGTGTTGCTAACATCATTATTTCACTTTAAGCGTCGTGGCTTTTCTTAGACTACGTAAAACACTTGATAAACACTTTGAAGTAAAAGACTGATGAGTTAATGATTTTACTGCATGTTTAATAAGGTGAGTTCGTTCGCATTTAGTCGCTTACCGTTACGTCATCAGATATGAAATACATTTTAATTTAAGAGAATTATTGAAGTTACAATTCATATGTGCAAAAAAGCTATTCAATCGTCACATAGCAATTTTTATTATTGGTACAGCTTGTACTTTGTTACGCGACATGTTCAAGATATGTGTCACATGTAAATGTAATTGTTTTGTTCTTCTACAATTTGCTTTTAAAAAAATGCGTAATATAAGGAGGGTCAACAAATTCGTCGTTTCAGTGTTTGCTAAAAAGTCAAAGTCTAATATTAAAACACATTAATTAATGAAGTACATTTCCTATTAATTATTTTCCAATAATTGATATTATACTTTTTATTACGGCAGCTGCAGATGAAAATAGCGTTTAGTAAGTTAAAATGGGTCTTTGCACGAAAATAAGCAAGTAATATTATATTTGTCAAGTCAGTTGATTTGAACTAATGGTTATCTTAACTCTATTATGTGATTATACTTTGCTATCAGCAATGAATTACAAATTAAGAATAAGAACAAAACGTAAAATGTTAATTGCAAAATAAAACAGCTGGAGGTTTTACCAACAGTATTCTCAATAAATAATGAAGTTTATAAACTTACTAAATAAAGATATTAATTTAACTCGCAAGTATACACATATGTACATAAGTTATGGTTTATGTATTTCGTATTCTTTGATTTTAAGGATTAAACATTTGCAATAGATAAAAATTACATGAGATTAAATGCGAGAGTTTCAAGAATTTATTAGAATGAACTTCGTAAGCTACCAATATTTTATCCTTTTTTTTTGCTGAAAACTTGTTTTAATTATATAAATAATTTAAAAAATTAATCCTTCGAAATTTATGCGAAGAACCTACGAAGGTGAAGCTTCTATCATCCTATAATAACTACATTAAATGATTAACATATTTCTGCAATAAAAGCGTCATCCTTAATCTTTTTTTCTGCAGTCTAGCAAATCAACCGATTTTAATACATCATCATTACTTTAAAAAAAGCAATCTATCTCCCTTAATCTAAGATTAAAGTATAAAGTCCCAAATTCTGACCAAAAGAAAAAAAAAACCTTTCCTTTCGCTCAAAACGTTAAAATACAACTCTATCTCTCCATGGGTGGGCCTGGCAGAACTTCCGCAAATCGCTCGACCCCTGAAAATCCTCGGACGACAAGTACAAGTGAATTCGCACTCAGCCTCCTCTCGATGCAGCATCCTTCGTCTCGAATATCCCGCGCTGAAATCCAAACTGGTCCGATCCCAGATCGACACACCCACCTGCTTTTAATCTCGTTTGGGGTCTCGGACGAGTCTCGCCGAGCCGCCAGGATTTTCTCTCCCGTGTAATTGAAGGTGCGACTGTTTTTCGCCCGTCTTGTTTTTCGCTCATTAATGAGCGATTGGCAGCGGTCGACGCGCATTTTTATGTACTGGTTTTGTCCGACAGGTATATAATACGGCTTCGAAAGTAGAAGTCGATTCCTCGGATATACGGTTGTTATTTTTATGCGGAGCGTATTGCAGACACTTAGTGTTTAAAATGCTACTGTTTTGCGTAAACGCAAAAGGCGCTTCGTTCGTTATTTACCAGCTTTACACGAGCGTAATGAAGAGCCGGTCGAATATAAGAATAAATTAAAGACGAAGCTGAAAATAAGGCAAAAGGTGAATTATTCTTGGATAGAGATAAATGTCGGCGCTGCAAATAGAAACGGACGGCCAATAAGGAAAAGGCTGGAATAATAAATCAAGAAGTAAAATATAATAAAACAATCGTACGTAATCGCGGGTAAATTGATTTGCATAACTGCGATTACAGCTAAATTTATATATTTGCGCTCGAGCCTCGCGGATTCCCGTCTCGGGAATTACGCTCCTTTTATTTGCCCATTTAAATGAAATTAACATATTTTCCCCTCCTCGCTAAAAACCGAAACATTGAAACTCTAAAAAAAAAATGTACAAAAGCCCCGATCGAATTATGCAAACGGCTTCTTCTTAATCCGCAGTCCGTGCCTCCGCACAATGCAGCCTTTCAATATAATAAGTCGCGAATTGAAATTGATAATCGCAGAAGAAGGAGACTCGCTCTCTTAGCTCTCTCGGTGTGACGCAAAGCATCGGCATGCACCGCGGAGGAATGAAAAAAAGGGAAGCAGCAGCAGCAGCAGCACTTTCTCATTAGAAGGAACTCGCGCTCGGCGCAGCGGGGGGAAGAGGCGGCATTATCTCGGCGTGTCATAGCTCGCTTATGCCTTGTCGCAATTAGGATTTCATAGGTGGAAATCCCTCGGCGCATCCCATGAATATTCAGCGCGCCTCTCTCTCTCTCTCTCTCTTTCTCGCGAGAGCGCAAAGAGGGAGAGAGAGAGAGAGAGATGGGCACACACTGGTAATTGTATCGCGCTGCCGGTCGATCCGTCTCTGTCGACTTTATCTCGGCGCTAATTTGTTCGATAGGCCGTTCCTCGCGGAGTCGGAGTCTTCGCGCGAGCTCCGGTCGGGGCGGATTTACGAGGGGGGAATGGAGTGCTTCAAGCTCGATTTGCTTTGTCAGTTAATGGCGGCTGCGCGCAGACGACGATCGCCAGCGCCGATAAGCCGGCCGCGAGCCGCTTGTACCATTAGAACCTGGAATGCTCAGCCTAGCTTGACAAAATAAGCGCTACCGTATTCGAGAGCCTTGTCTCGCCTTTCCGCGAGAGAGCCTACTTTCCACCGCGAGATTTATCGCGCTTTTGCCCGGGCATTGTTCGATAATTAGTCGGATTCCTATTCAAATCGGCCTGATAAGAGAGCAAATCCCATAAACACGCCCGGCTCTCTCGAGCTCGGCGCAAAAACCGTTATAGGCCTCCTCGGTGAGGGAAGACGATCGGCTGAGTTGTACGGGAGCCGCGGTGTCACCGCCGGCGGATAAACAAGGCTATAGTCGATAAATTAATACATCATTGGGGCCCCGCGAGGCAGGAAAGGAGGCAGAGAGATAAAACAAAGTGTAGTGGCTCTCGCGGTCGAGGGAGTCGAGAGCGCGCGAGAAGAAAAACGAGCGCCGCGGAGATGAAAAAGAGGCTGCGGCTGCCATCGATACGCAAGCGGCCCCCCGATGCACATCGCCCGGCTCGGATTACGCCCCGGCTAAGTGACGATGATAAAGGAGGGAGCGCTCTTGCCTTGGACCGCAAGAGAGAGAGAGAGAGAGAGCGGGATTGTCGTGACGAATCACTCGGGGGAAATGGAGATTGGAAGATGGCGAAAATTGATGTTTGGCTTGTCGAGGATACGGCTGATTTTTTTTAACCGGTATAGAGCCAATAAAGTTGTAGGTAAGCTGGCGATTATCTAAATTTAGATGTGACATTTATTATTTTTTGGGTTTTAAATAATGCAATATTACTAAACGCACTGTTTGCAGTCGGCAGTGGCGGTAAAATATATAATTCAAATATTTATTCAAGAATAAGATGTATCTGAGATTTATGGCTTGTCCGATAAGTTAAATTTAAATAATTGATCGAATCTCTCAATTTTTAAAAAACAATAGTCTGAAGCTCCAATTATATATTTAAATAAGATTGCGAATGTTTCATAAAAACCTATTACATGATATAAAATATTCTATGATATAAAATGAAGAATAAAACAAAAACGATTTTATACGTCTATAATTAGATTGTCAAATTTATACTTTAAGAAACGATAAATTCTTCCTCCAATAGCTCTCAATCACAACTATAGATTACACACGATGACCATAAAAAAATCCGTTAAAACCACACATCCAAGCGCATATATATCGATCCTCCCGCAAATATATCCCAAACGACGGACCTCCAGAAATCCCGCGATTCAAAAGTTTTTATAGTAGCCAATATAATCCGGGCCCTCCTCTCCTCGTCTCCTCGGCCGAAGAAAGCGGATAGAGAAATAAGGAAAAAAGTGACTAAAAGAGAGAGAGGCGGCGACGGTGGCCGGGTCGTTAAGGCAGCTCGCGCGCATGCAAATTCGGGGATTGTACAGATGCTAAGTGGACGAGGAGTGTGTCTTAATTATGGCGATTGGTTAATCGCTCGGCCTCCCCGGCCGGGGCCGAGCCTCCGCCGATATCTTGTCGGGATTAAAAATCGGCCGCGCGCGCGGTGGGTCCGTCGTCCGGTTCCTTATTCCCAGCGCCGATATATATAATATACGCAACTGGACCGACAATTTAATCGAGGCTCTCGGGTATTTTATTCCTCTTCTTTTTTCTGTTCGAGCGTTTATTGTTCGGGAGGAGCCGATGGAGCAATTTCGTTCTATAAGTTATTTGAGTGCCGATTTTTGACAGCCTCCTTACCGCCTCGAACTTGCTCTGGTCGGTGTACATTCCGCGGAATGTGGGATGGACGACTACTAGGCTCTTTTTCTATTAATTACCATTCTCACCTAATGCCTGCAACGCGAAAGCGCTTTGTACGCGCGTCTAAAAAACACTTGACGCAAAGGATCATTGGAAAGCGCGTACAATTATTTTTCGCGTCCGTTTTTGCCCCGCGCGCCGCGCTCTCATTCGGGCTTGATTTACGGTACTTAGAGCGCAATTAATTGCGCCGGGAACGTTGGCTCTCGTTAAAAGTCCCGCGCATATATATATATATGTATGCACGCCCCGAGGCTTTCTCGCGGACGTGTTGAGTTTCTTACTTAGCCAGATATGGACGCGAATGTCCCGCTACGACATCGCGAGGCGCGCATATATACACCGTGATCCCGATGTTAAAGTAATACAATATCCTCTCCTCTCGTCGTCGCGCTCTGCCTTCGACATTCGAGGCGCATTATTTGTGGCGGGGGAAAAAAATTGGCTTTGAGCGCTGCGATGCATTATCCGCGCGGAGCCGCTCTCGTATTATAATACATTGCCGAGATGAAAAAGATTTCCTCGGCTTGTAATTTTATATAATGTAAATTGAGCGGTTCTTTTTTAGGGATAAAAAAAGTGCGTGCTATTTTTGTTGAATAGATTTATGCGATGCGCTTAAATTGAATATTCGAGTAAACTGTGTCAATGATTCATAAATTTTGGGGAAAAATTTAGTGTTTTCGTATATAACCCAAGCCACGAGAAAAACATTTTTATTTTTCCGTAGAAAAAACACGACTATCCTCTTAGCCTAATCGATTTAGCGGTTTTAAAAGAGCCATATTTCCAGGCATTAAAGTCTTTCAATTTTTAGCTCCGCAAGCGTGAATTTCCTCCGTACCTCGACGCCGGGAATTTCGAAAAACAAGCTATCCATCGGGCGCTATCGTCTATCGTAAACTTTTTCTCACGTCCGCGTCTCACCCACAGAAGAATCAAATCGATACCCAGGCCAAATGACTCAGAAAAGTGGTCTTTGGGACCAAGCGCAAAAAAAAGCGAGCAAATCGACGTCGCGCGGCCAGCGCACGCAACTGGTTGACTTATCGAGCGAGAGAGAGAGAGAGGCGGCACGCGTGCACTTATCGAGCTTGCCTCGTCCGCGGCTCGCGTTAACGAACGACGGATTAAAAGCCGATATAAAAACGCGCCTTATCGCCGGTCGTCCTCTGCGTTCCCACAAAACGCGCGCGCCCGGGGACCCATTAATGAATTCAATAAAAAGGACTTTCACATAAATTAATCCGCGCGCCGGGGACGCTTATCGACGCCGAGAGCGGCCCCGACGGCGATTTTTCTCTCCCCCCGCCGGGTATTCGTCGATTCGATCGCGCGCCTAAGCGACGAGAGGCCTAAGCAATTATCGCGAGCGAGATCCGCGCGAACCCGAACAAATTAAGGGAGAGCGAGGGGAGGCTTTTAATTAAGCCTTAAAGCCTGCGTTTCTCGACGATTTTCTTGTTTTTCGACAATTACGGGCCGCCGATGGGAGAGAGGCGAGGATAAAAAGTCCTGTTATCGGTTAATTAGTCTATACATTGTGGTGCTTTCGAAATATAAAATGAATTACCGGCGAGATGCATCTTTCTTGACAGGTGCCTGATAAAACGTTCATATTTGGAAAATGAAATTATATTGCCCGGCAGATAACGACTTTGCGGCGAGGAATTTCTTGTTATTTTTTTTTTTTGAGGATATTTTCATAACATCCTCAAAACATTTTTTTTAACTGTAAATAAGCTCGAAAAGCTGTTAAAAGCGTTAATTTTTATTACTATTGGCGGACGTAATAAGGATCTTGTAAATTATAAAACAAGCAAGAAATAAATTAAACGCAAAAAAAAAATGGTGGGAAATATATTAAAACAAGAAGGAATAATCAGTTTATACCCGCAATAAAGTTCGCGATCTATTGCGGCAACGCGCCAGTTTCAAAAACCTCGATCCACGCGCCGCGACGCTTGCAAAAGGCACAAAAGCCCAATTACCCCCCCGACAAAAATCGGCATTCAAATATCCGCGCGTTAAACGGACGGAAACCTTATATCAGGCAATTTCTCAACAAACAGTCGGGCCCTCGCCCACCGATCGATTCTCGAATTAGCCACGTCTCGGCCGCGGCGACAGAGACGTATTTCGTTTAATGGGAAAAGAGCGCGCTTATCTTCCGGCTTTATCGGCTCGCGGCGCGTTGCGGTTGCGCCACTCGAAATGCGCGCGCACATTTTACCGTAAACCTGACGTCACCCGCGAGAGAGTCGCGCGGCTCATTACACACGTCGCAGATTTCCATCTGACGGTCGAAAGGAAACGCTCCGCTGGCACACGGCGCTCTTCTCTCGCCTCTGCACGAGTCGGCCTTGCACTCGACGGGGATTCATTTACTTGCGTCAATTATATTCGCCTTTTTTTCTCTCTCTTTCCTTTGTTGATGATGATGCGTCGTTTTTTTTTTTTTTGTTGGCGCGCATTCTTCTCCGCGGCGCTGTGTAGGCCGAGCGTCAACGATACCGATCGCTTTATTATCAATCTACCGGCAGATTGTGCGCGAGTCTCTTTATTTTCATTTTGTTTTCAGAAAATTTATGAGTTTTTGTATACGTGCCTGCGTAAGAAAGAGATAGGAATCTAGTTCGCAATAGAATCATTAGCTGGAGTAATAAATTAGTCTCATCCTTCTCTTTTCCCGATAAGATCGATATCAACATAGATGTAACTTAAAGTCATTACAATGTTAGAACGTTTTCCATCTACTTTAAACGCTCGTTTTTAAAATAAATACAATTCGCATTCTGCGCGCAGAGCACAAATACGTCCCCCGCAACTTTCAAAACACAACGCCTCCCAATGTAAATTTGAAAATTTCGTCACCAAAATTGAAGCGGCGCTCGTAACTCGAGCGAAAACATCAGCCAAAAAAAAAAGAACCGAGGCCCATATCGTTAGCTTCGCACGAGGTGCTCTCTCGCGGACTCCCGCGGCGCGCCGCCGGGATTAATCCGGGCGGCTCGCGGGAACGGCGAAATAAAGATCTTGTCGGACGAGGGAGTAACAGGATGGAAACAGGCGTCGCTTGGTGGCACAGTACACGCCGCGCGGCAAGTCGCGCTTCTCTCTCTCTCTCTCTCTCTCGCCTCTTCTCCTTCGCGCGCGGCTCTCCCGACGGCACCCACACACGCGCCGAGCCGCGAATATAAACTCCTACGAGCGCCGAGTGTAGCTTTCGACGCCTAAAGGACTCTCTCGGCTCCTTTTGTTTATGGAGCCGATGCTCTCTCCGCAGATCGAGAGATAAGGCTAAGGATCGATGTTTTGGCTCGGCCGCTGATTTTTAGGAGGTGTGCAGTCATTGTTTTAGGTCGAGGCGTTTTTGATGAATGGGTGATTTTTTTTTTGTCCGGGTTCCACTGAGTTACAGCGCGGAAATGAATTTCGTTCTGATTAATCGTAGACTCGAGTATTAACTGGCTAATTTTGAAGTGACTTTATGTAAGTAGCATACTTATGTCACATTATTATCTATCGACGTCAAAACGATGTATATGATTAATTGATTAACGAATACACGCGTACATTTAGATCCGCATCGGATTTAAATAAATTAAAATTTCCATCAGCAACCAATTCCACAGCAGTTCATCATCCTTCAAAAACCCAGTATACAATTTACCCACTCCCGACGTCTCCCTTCCATCCCGAACAACGTCCACCTCGCCAAGAGCCCCGAACGCGCGATATTAATTTGAATTCGCACTCCGCCGCATAACTCCCGGGTAAACGCGTTCAAAGCGCGCCCGACTGCAGATAACGCGCGAAAGGAAGCAGCAAAAAAAAGGGCGCCCGGGCGAGCAGCCTTTCGAAAGCGGCGATCCGATATCCCGAGAGAGCAGCTCTTGCGCGCGCGCAAACGAGAGGGGAAAGCTGGCTCGCGCTCTCTCGGGGTGTACGCTCCGCGCGATCGGGTATATAGATCGAGAAATTGATCTCGATCGATGTACATTCGGCCGCGGCGAAGCGCGAGTGATTTATGGCCTCGTGTTACCCTTTCGCCGAATTAAGGAGAGAGGGGGGGAGAAGACGAATGGCCATTTTAATACGGCCTTTTTCGTCTTATTGATTGAAATCGGCTCGGTATCGCGTAATTAACTATTAATATTTCATCGGGCGCTCTCTCCGTGCGCGATTATTCCGTAATATACCCTCCATTACGCGAGGCTGAGCTTTAAGGGGTATACGATTATCGGACGATAAGATGAGCGGGAAGCTGGAGGATTGTATTGGAGCGAGTTTGCAACAATATTCAAGATTAAAGCGTATTGAGAATTACAAATTTTTTGCTATCTCATCGGGATTCCAATCAATAATTTGAAGCGCTGGTTTAAAATAAAGTAAAAGTTTAAACGAAACAACGTTCGAAAAACTAGTATACGTACGACGGTCGATTTTTTTCTCGAACCGCGCGCGGCCAGGAAAAAAGAAATTAATAGCTTGCACAACAGCGGCACTATTACCCATGACACAAAACTACAATAGACACGTATCCCACGGACACCTACAAAGCTCCCTCCCGCCTGCAAAAAAAGCCGCGCATACAACGGAGCTCTCCTCGTCCGCGAGCGCGAGATTTTAATCGTCTCTCGCCGTGCAGAAGCCATTATACCTCTCGCGGCAAGAAACCTCGCGCGCTCGCGCGCAAATGATAAGTTTGCAGAAGGCGCGCGGAAAAACAAGCTATCAAAAGCTAAAAGCGCTCGGCGCTACGACATCGTAAAACGACAAAACGGCCCGGCCGCCGCCGCCGCCGTTGCAACTTTATCCCAGTAACACAATATTAAAAGAGGAGCGCTCCTCCGAGAGGAGCCTCTCGAGGAGGCGAACGATCCGCTTTTATAGTTACGGCCGGCTCTCTCGCCGAGAGAGTCGATTATCATCCACCTGTTGGCTCTCTCTCTCTCTCTCTCTCTGCCTCCGCGCGCGCAACGAATTTACGACATTCCGCGCGAGCGCTCGCTAATGAAAGCTTCGTTAAATGCCCTTCTTTCCGAGGGCCCCGTTTCCTCATATTAGCTCGTATATTACAATCGGATTTGCCTTGAGACCGATGCGAGAGGGAATATTTTAAAAACGAGCGGCTCGAAAGGCGCTTATCCCGGCCGTATCATTACGGCTAATAATTCCTGGCCCCGCTGCGGTATAATTTCCGAGGAGCCGAGTGTGTGTGTGTGTGCGCGCGCGTGCGCTTAAAATTTTGCAGACACCTCCGGTGGGAAATGCCGGCTGACTTGTGTGCCGCGGGAGATTCTGTTTGCTCTATCGGCCGATAAATAACGCGCCGGAGGTTCTTTATAAGCTTGTGCGTCGGTTTAGAGGAGAGCTCGACGCGGCGTTGCTTAGACGGGCGCTCTCTCTGCCTCCTTGATGGAAGGAGCAGCTGCGCACACTTTTTGACGCGCGGCTGAAAAATGTTATTAACTTCGCGAGAGAGAGAGGAGCTGCAGCGGAGGGCTCATTATTATTCATGAAATTTCACAATATTTCAAATGGTTTTAATTTACGAGGCGCACACCGCGAAAATTTGTATACTGGCTCTCAATGTCCCGGCGACGTGTATTCCTCGGCGGCGCTTAAAATTAATGACGGAAACGTGACAAAGTAGGTTTTTCGCCGGGGGTATTTTGTTTCGTACTTAAAAAGCCATCAATCACCTCTCTGTTTGTTTATCTACATCTTTCGCGCGCCTATTTTGCACGAAACACCTTTTGGAGCGACGGAGTACACGGCGAATTGCAATCCCATCGATCGAGCCCGAAAAAAGACGTCCGCGTCGCTCGGCTCGCCGATTATCCCGTCTAGGAACGACGGCAAGAAAGGCGCTCGTCGGGGCGAAATCGCACCGACTTTCGGCCGATTGAGATGCGTCGTCGCGCGGAGTGTCAGGAGAGCCCGATGAAAGGTGCATGCTGCAGCCTTGCGGCTCCCGCGACCTTTACACTCAATTGCGCGCAATCATGCGGCCGCGGCCCGCTTCCATTCTCAGTCGAGAAGGTTAACCGCTTGGCGGATTTGAGACTTTGCTTGTTTTTCAGTCGGGAGGCAAACGTCTGGAGATACGTCTGGCGGTAAATTGACGTGTCAAGAACTCTTGTTTATTCTAACTCAAATTGATTAAACAATAAGAAATAATACAAGAATAATCGATCTCCGTATCTGAAACAGCGTCCAGTCTCGCAAATAATAAAGTCGTTCTCGAACGCACTCGATCATTAATTCGTTATCCTCGTAATGCTCGGTAATGATATTTATTTAGCACCCGAGGCAATCCATCTCCCCCGCCGTGAAAAATCACTCCCCGGTCGGGGGGGGGGGGGGGGAGAAAATAAGGCGCAAAACGAAAAGGCCTCGGAGCGCGGCGCGGCGTTGTTCCCCGCGCTCGGGCGCCGAATATTTTATCTCGCACGCGATTCCGCGCGACTCGTTACCTACGGTAATAAGCTCGCGAGGCACAAAGCCGAGAGAGAGTCGCCTGGTAATAACGACGCAGCTCGGACAGGCCGCAGAGGAGGTTTCTTGTAGGTGGAAGAGGGCCGCCCGACGCCTTAGAGGAGGCGAGAGCGAGCGGGGAGTTCCCGGAAGCTGCGTGGACGAATTCGCGTGCGGGACTGGCGAGGGGAAAATCCCGTCGACCATTTTCTCCCGGGGCGATGTGCACGCGAGTGCAGCGAGTTTTGACGGCCGCTTATTAGGGGCCAATGAATCGCTTTCGAAAGCTGAAGGCCTTTCATTGCGGCAGATATTATTTTCAAAAATTTCATTAAAAATATCTGTATCGCCGCGCGACTACCTCGGGTCTAAACCCGAAATCGCCCGGAATCCCGAAAGAGCCAGCAGCCGCGCAGAAGCATCCTCGCGTCCCAAAGATCGATTCGCGCTAATCGAGCGTCCTCATCATCGGCGGGGTTGTTGAAACCGAATTAATTGTCCGACTTAGGCCTTTAGTCGCTTAGGTCCCGCGACCGTCGTAAATAACCGCCCACGTTCGCCCGCGCGATTTCGCGCCGACCGGCCCGTTAAAGGCCTCCCCGTGAAAAAAGCGCGCACATAAATTAAATCGCGATCATCCTCTCGCGATTAATCGGCAGGTTTTTTTCAGCGCCGCGTGGGCAAGCCTTTTTACGCGCCCGATAAATCATTGTTTCGCCCCGCGGAAATTTTATCCCCCCCCTCCACCGATCGCCGATTTATGCACTGCGAGCGAGCGTTTAACGCCAATTATAAATGAATTGATTATGCCTCGATGGGAACAAGTTTATCCGGGCGCACCGAAATTTACAGGGAGGTGGCTGGCTTTCGCGGGCGTCGTTTTGTCGGCGCGCGGGATTCCTCGGCAGGTTAATTTATTTATGTAAATAATTATTTACATATATGGAAGCGTAATTTATATAAAAGGCAAAAGCGCGCTGTAAAATGTGTCCGTATCGAGCGATATACAATGTACGGACGGTGGTAAATCCATCCGGTACTCTGCACTCTGCTCTAATCGATCCAAAAATACTAGTTCAATCGAACAGCCTCGCAAAGCGAGAGCGACCCTTCTAACTCGAACGCGGCCGCGTTCTCGCGCACAAGCGAGAATTTCCTTGACTTCCTCCCGCGCCGCGCGCTTTGTGCTTTTTCGCGCTCTCTCGGGCTTTCTCAATTAACACCCACGCCCAAGCGAGAGAGCCGCGCGGGAATAATAATTTTACGCTTCGGTCTTGGCGATTGCCGCGCACGTAGGTAGGGGGATAGGTCTCTCTCTCAAAATTGCGGCAATTTTCATTTATTTCGCGCCGGGAAAAATGTGACGCCGAGAGCCCAGTTTATAGGACGGGGGGGAAATAACGAAAGGCGGCTTGTAATTATTTCGCAAAAATGCCTGCATCGCGATATTTCATCTGATTAGGGGGGCGCGAGGCGTCGGATTACCGTTTCCGCATTGGCGGCGTGTGTTGCGCAAAATTTTTAACCGCTCCGCCAATTAAAGTATCGGGTTATTTATTGTTTTGTCCGGGGATTTTAATTAATTTAACGCCCGTGTAAGCGGCTGGAAATTAACTGTATCTATATTTTAATTGAATAAAAACTATCGGCGTTTTCACGCCTTCGAAATTTACAACATTTTACCATTTTCAATGAAATCTAATAATTATGTGGATATGCAAATAAAATTGGCTTGGAATTTTATTGAATTTTTCAGCGTCGCTTTACCGTGTTAAATGAAAAATTATAAATATAAGGTTTCACTTTTTCCCCCTTTTAGACCAAAATACATACGTGTATATATAATCATCCAAGAAAACAAGTTTTCCAAATAAAAAAAATCAATATTCCGCGGCCGTTCTTAAAAACCCGAAGGCTGCGTTAATCGGTACATCTACTTTGCCGTTTAACTGCGGCACTACTCGAGCAATGCCCATCTAAGCCATAATCAGTCCGTATCGCGAAAAGCCTAAAAGATACGCGTTCCATAAAAGGTATACGAGCGCGTCGCCCTGAAAAGCAGCGATCGGAGCAAATTTTATGAGTTACTCGCATAAGTGGCCGGGAATACGGCGGTCGCGCGCTTCTTGTTTCCCGCGGACCGTAAACTTGCGCTTAAAATTAAAGCAGCGCCCCTGGTAGAAATGGACAACATTTCTTAACTAGTAAATAGGTAGCAAAAAAAAAGATTAAGTAGGAACAAGCTAACCTTTTTAGAATATAATTTCCTAGCATGAAACGCTTTTTTTCACATGAACTAAACATTTAATAGAATAAAAGCTTAAACCCATTTTTAAGGTATTAAATATAGCTAATCTAAATGTTCTGAAAAAGTAAGGCTATGTAACCTCGTGGCTCTCAATGTCATACTATGAAGAGAATTT
>UCOM01003843.1:0-15381 GCA_900474385.1 Ormyrus pomaceus
GAAGGTTTGTTTAGACATTTCAAAAGACTACTTTTATGTTTTAAATAATACCCAAAAAAGTAACAAGAACTTAAAGGCACATAACCCCGTAGCATTTGACAAATTCGAATGTTTTGTCTGCGAGTTTATATCAGTAGTCAATGCTTACTTCACGAATTACTGTTATTTTAAATGAATGGGGCGCGATTCTGTTATTTAACCTATTGAGCACTTCAAAAACAGAAAAAAATGTTTGCACTAATGTGGTTAGAGACGAGCGAAACCAGCGTTTTAAATATTAAAGCAATTAAGAAGAAAGAAAAAGAAGTGATAGCAAAGTGGGGAAGTTCCTGGTATCCTGCAAAAATTTTGAAAAAAAGTGGTATAATAATTAATTCTATTTTGCAATTGCTTTTTTGACTAATATTTTTTAATGTAAAATCTATTTTAACATTTTTACAGAAAGCAAAGATTGGCTAGAATCTCTAGAAGTAACTATTGAAGGGGAAATATTAACAGATTAATTTTAACTGACGACGTTCTAAAAAAAGTTTTCCAGCAGAAAAACGCGGTTGGAAACCCATTCCTTTTATTCTTCCAGAAGATATATACGAAGCAGTTTTTGGTAAAACTTTCGTAATTTTAATCTACGATTGTTGAAAATTAATATGTGTAGTATTAATATGTACACATGTTTCTTAGAATTTATCAATACAACCGCTAAGAAAAAGAAGCATGAATTGGATCTTAAGGAATACCGAGAAGTCCTTACTGCGATGTGTGCCACTTTAAGAAATCCGAGAGAAAAGCGTGCTGTAAATGAAAAAATAAAACAAACAGATCATATGACAAACAAAAATGAAGAACAAAAAGAGAAAGAGAATCAAGAAATTGAAAAAAACAGACAGTTGCTTTTACGGAAAGAAGAGAAAGAAAAAGAAGAAAGTTTAAAAGAAGGCGAGCAAAAAATAGAAAACCAAAAACGAAAAACAAATTCTATAGAAAAATTTCCCAAAAGAAGGAAGTAATGTTAAACAATTTATTCAATGTTAAAATGTTTATAAAATATTAAGTTAGAGCAGTTAAAATGTTTAAAATAAATAAAATGTTTAAAAATATTAAGTCTATGCATAAAAGTCATTAAAAAATAGAAATTTTAATAAGTTTTTTAGTATATATTAATACGTTCCTAAAACTAAATCGATTTTTCTTCGATTTTTGCTAAAAGAGTAGATAACTTTTGAAAAATCGAGCGTTAGGTCGAACGCACGCGGCTTCCTTCATATTTTAACATTAGAACACATATCCCAAAGTTACAGGAAAATCCATTACCCAAATCTTTTTATAATACATTATTCAATGTTAAATATATCACTTACGTTAATACAAAATTTTATTGTTACCTCTCTTCAGGACGACAAGGTTTTTATCCGAAACAGAACGTTCGAATCTACTGTTAAATAGAAAAACTGCGTAAAAATTAAAATGCATACTGTTTTAACATGCAAAAAGCTTCTTAAAATTTGAATAACCGCTCACCTTAATCATTTGTCTTCATTAATTTTTATTTGCATAAAAATTTCAAAGAAAATTCACAAATGATCAGTGACGCTTTCAATAAGTCATTTTTACCATTAGAATCCTGAACTTGATAAATAAAATGGGTTTTCTAAAAAGGTAACAAACCACCAATAAACTTATTAACATTTACAATACCTAAAAATTATGAGGCTACAAAGTATCTATAAAATAACGATTTACCGATCAGAAAGGAGACTTGCGCGTGTCGTTCCCACTGCAAAACTCCGAATGACTGGTGCACGCACATTGCACTCTTGTACTATACAGCTCGTAGATTCTAAGAATTCACAAATATTTATGCGCTTAGAAAACTCGAAAATGCATTTTTAAATAATTTTTCTGTTATATTGGTACCGCAAAAATTATGCTCCTAAGTTACAATGTGAGTTATACTTCGTTTACAATATGGAAAAAGAAGATCCATGACCCAGTGGGTGGACACTGGACACTCCCCTTGCAAGTACAAGTAAATAAAAAAATTATAAGATATACTATATTGTTTTTGCTTACGTGAAAAACGGCACGTGAGCTCACGCTCGTGTTTGCAATTTTTAGATATGATAACAAACGCTTTATACAAATATTAAGGCTAACCTCTGCTTTTTTTTTAATATAAATTTGATAGGTAGTCTTATTTACGTATTATAATCACGCAATGTTACACCTTATGTACTTACTTGATATGTATCTTATTTTAGATATAATCGTACCAATTATACGATGTGACATTTTAAATTGATACTTGCATACTTCATAATAGAAAAGCATGTGATAAGCACGGAAATATTTTATTTCAAGATATTTATTTCAATCGCTGTTACCTTTCATTTATTATAAAAGCACGTCACTTGTTTTAATGACGCAAAATTTATTGATATTGCGCAAAATTTTAAAACATAATTTGTAAATAACAATAACAATAACAATAAACTTGTAAAAATAAAATAAAAACACTTGTCATGTTTATATATAACTTTATTTATTTTTCAGTGCAATAGCACAATATAATTATGTCGGTGTTTTTTTATATTTTATATTATAATTATATAATATTTATTTATATTTATTTATGAAAAACTAATTTTATTATACTTGTAAAAAAATAAGTTCCTCAAAGATTTAAATTTTAAAATTTAGAAAACAATTGATTAAAGAAGAAATACAAATTCTTCAAAATTATTTTGATTTATGCTAGGACCATTTCGCATTCATGTTCAAGTGCTTTTTTAAATAAAGCATTCTTATGTCAAGATTTTATTCAAGAAATTTGATAAATTAAAAATGGTTTATATCTAAAACTCCTGCTTTAATATTATAAACTTCTTTAATCTGTTAATCAAGATATCAAATTAAGTTCCAGCGATAACAAATTTTCGTACAAACGCACTCGTTAATCTCCAAAGATATCGGACTAACGAATTCACGGGGAATCGCACAGCCAACCAAATGCAAGATTCAAAGTGTAGGTAACATTTCTCAGATAACAACACGATCATCGGCAAGGAATTTCCTTTTTCACAGTAGGTGAATACATAGACTGATACAGCGATAACGCACCCAGTACAAATATTATAACAGACAATCCTTCCCGATCAAAAAATCCTTACTAGGCTCTCCAAAAAGTCCATCTCCTTTTTCAAAGGTCAATGTCTCTCTATCCCTACACAAATCCCCTCCGATCGCGACCGCAGAGCCCCGTCTCTCCCACGCGGCGCATTTTCCCAATATCCCATAGGCCATAGGTACCTATTTTCCACCGCCGTCGTCGCCGCCGCCACCGCCGCCGCCGCCGTCGCGGCAGTAGCGTGCTCTGGCGAGGAATGCGGCAGGCTCCGCGACTCTGGATTTTTTTCCGAGTACGTGTGTGTGCGCGGATCAGCGAGCCCGTCGTCGTCGTCCTCGTCGTCGGGAAGCGAAGAGACTCTCCGCCGAGGGCTGCCCTTCTGCCCTGCATACGCGCGTCTGCACGAGCAATCGCGTGAGTAATTAACCGGGCTCTGCGAGCCCTGCTATTTGGGCCCGCAAGTGCAATTCGCAAGCCTGTGTAAGAGTGTCCATGAGTCGATGTTTCTCTGCACGACTGTCTGGCCAAGTTTTGTTTATTTATATAAAGAAAATCTGTTGCTTCCGCGACGAGATTCTGCGCTGCAGTGCTATAACGAGTGCTAAGGAGCGAGAGGGAGTGCAAGATTATTGCTATCGGTGCGTCTTGGATTATTCGGTGCAGCCCCTTTTACGCTCCAACACTGGGCTACATTCCATCGAAAAGCAGGAGATTCGCGTTTTTCAAGCTCGCTCGCTTTCGCAACGAGCGCAACAGAGACGGCGGCAGTGCGCAGAGAGAGAGAGAAAGAGAGGGAGAGAAGCCCGATATCTTCCGATTATCAACATTCCAGAGTGTTGACACTGACTCTCCGCGATTGTTGCGAGCGCGTGCCTCTCTTCCCCTTCCTGAGTACCAGCTGCTGCTGCTGTTGCTGCGACTGCTTCTCCGTCCTTTCTCCTGCTCGCGCTCTTTCGGAGATTCGTTTGTGAGTGTGTACGTGAGTCGTGCGAGTCGTATCTCTCCGTCTGGCTGAGGAGCAGCTGTATTCGCATTTGCCTCCTCCGTCTCTGTCTGGCGCACGACGACAAAGGCGCGCTCGCGGCAGATGTGCCGTGGTCTGGTCTGCTTTTTTCGGACGCTCGTTCCCTCTGCAGCCTTTCTTCGAGAGAGGTGTTTCGGAATTCAGGAAATTCGGGTGAAAGTGACGGTGTCTGAAATGCGTGCCTATTGCCGCCACTGCCTCTGCCCTTTTTCGTCGCGAATTTTTGCAGGAAGGTGTGCGAGAAAGAGACTCATTCTCGAATTATCTGCATGTGTTTACGATACCCGAATTAGGCTTTTTGTGCAAAAATCCGAGTGAATGGAGATGCTGTTTTCATCTATCTACGCGTTTATCAAAACCAAATTCGCCGAGTAAGCTCTATTGGAATTTCTTTTAATATTGAAAGACGTAAGCTGGTAGAAAGTCAAGATTGTGTCGTCTGTTATTGCTAAGAAAAACTTGCACTATTGATTAACGTATTTCTGTGAATTTGTGTAAAGATTCTTCAAAAATACCTTGCTGGAATTCAGAGAAATTTGTTGTATTTATTATTAGAGTTCATGGTTCTTGAACTTTTAGATGATTTTATTAGAAAGTTCATTTCAAAATAAAAAAAGCACTTATACTTAATATCAGAAAAGTAAAATCTTAGTTTAGGAAATAATATTACCCTTTTTAATGACATAATGTGCTCTTGTTTTGGAATATCTAAAATAAATACTGGGAAACAGATATTAGGATAGTGTATTTGCTTATCAGTGCAAAGGAAAAATCTGCTCTAAATTCATATGCGCATTATAGATCAGATGATGTAACTGTAAGTTTAAATAAGAAACAATGACCTGAGTATTTAAGCTTTAAGATTTTATCGGTATTATCTATACAGAGATAGATATGAATTTTTCACATATCAGTCATATCAATTTTATATCAACTAATAGACTTTTTATTAAAGCAGATATTTCTGTTGCTTACAGATTCGAGAAATACAATTTAAATGAATGCATAACGTCATGAGTTCTCTTCAGCAAACTGGCCGGTTTCTTCCCTTTGCAAATAGTAATATACAGAGGAAGCAACTATCAAGTCAAGGTAAGTTTTGTTTTTAATTTTTTAAAGTGTTTTTGATGAATAGTGAATAATTTTTTATTAATTAAAGAATCAGGGAGGATAAAATAATGAATACTTTCTTTAATTTAGGGGGATTACCACAAAGCTTGAGTGGTAGTGACACAGATGTTTCCACATCGAACGAGAATTTAAGCAACGAAGAAAGATATGTTATTAGACATACAGCTCGACAAGAACCACAAGGACAAGAAAATCAGCAACATAGCCCTTCAAGGTCATCCAGTCACAAAGAGAATATACCAAACATTCAGGTACTTATTTTCTTATCCAAAATTTGATGACTTAATAGATCAAAAATTTTAATTTATTAACAATTAATTTTTTAGGGCAACCTCTTAAACAGAAACAGTCTCAAAGAAAGTTTGAATGGCTCTAACAGAAACAGTTTAAAAGAGAGTTTAAATGGATCAAATCGAAATAGTTTAAAGGACAGTATCAATGGTTCTAATAGAAACAGTTTAAAAGACAATTTAAGCAACCGCACAAGTGTTGGATCTAACAGAAGTAGTCTTGATGTCTCTACTAGTTCTTACAACACATTGATTATTCATAATGCCAATGAAGAAAATTCGTGGACTCCATCATCAAGGTACTAATAATTATTTATTACATGTTTAAAAATATATATTAATAAATGCAATAATTACTTATAGATTATCAGGTGTAGTACGAGAGCACGGTGATATGGGCTACCTTTACTGTGAGGGTGGAGGCAAAGGCCACTCCAATAGTCCAACAATTCAGTCTTTGTCTAGCCTACCTCATGATGACCATTTATATGAACAGAGTGGTAGCAGTGGCTGTCAAGAAATTACGGATATTCCTGATGATTATCTTAGTCAATCGCAGGTATAGTAAAGAAAAAAAACTGTTAAAATAAATAATTGTGGTGGATTTATTTTAAATTTAAAGTAATATTCTTTTTAGGTTTTAAAACACCTTGCAAAAGAAGTAAAAGTGCCTTCATACAGCAAACTTACTGGAAATGACAGTAGTATAGACATGCGGATGAGAGAAGGCGATAGAGGAAAACCAAATGATTTTGAAGACAGACCTCCATCTAATTGTACAACTTTAGTGCCTATAAAAAGTAAACATAGATTGTTAGGTCCCACAGAGAAGTTAACATTATCCAGGTCTCAACCTGATTTGTCCAGAATCAGTAAAACTGATATTGAAACATATGATCCGCGAACTACGTCTCCACGGTAATAAGAAATTGAGCATTTTAAAATCGCAATTAATATAATTTTTAAAACAATTATATATATTTTATATTTTAGACCTCAAACAAAAGGCAGGGAAGTATTTGAAACGACAACGGGTGAGGTATGGCCAACTTCGGAAATGGTGCAGATTCTCATTCAAGAAAACAGTGCCTTAAAACTCGAACTAGAACGCTGCTTTAAAAAAGTAGCAAAATCACAACATTTAGAACAAGAAATTGCAAAGGTCCATAGAGCTCACGAAGATCTCGTTGCAACGTGTGAGCGTCGAGAAAAGCTTGAACGCGCAGCTCGTCTTAGGTTGCAAAGCGATCTTAGACGAATGACAGAACTAAATCGGTCCTTGAGAGATCAAATCGATCTGATGTCTACACGCAATGATAGTCCTCTCACTATTGAATCATTGAGGAAGGAACTCACACAAAAAGAACTTTTTATCGGTCAACTTATTACTCAAAGTAATTATTCGTATACTTTTTCGATTTATTTAAACGACTAATTCTTTATTGATGTTAAACTGTAATCTTTCATATGATTTTAGCTAAGGAATTGGCAGCAGCCAAAGAAAGACAAGAAATCGAATTAGCTGCTCAGCGAGCAACTTTACAAGAACAGCGTACGCATATCGATATTTTAGATACAGCTCTCACTAACGCACAAGGCAACGTAGTGCGATTGGAAGAAGAGGTAAATCATTATTAATATCTTATAATATGAACAGTCTTAAAGGTATGAATCTTAAAAACGTATCTTTTTGTAGTGCCGAAAGAAACAAGTATATGTGGAGCGAGTTGGTCAGTTGCAACGTGCTTTGTCTTCCTTACAAGCGTCTAGCGATAGACGCGAGGAGACGGAACGACAACTAAGAGGCCAACTTGAACGCGAGCTTAGAGAAGGAGGCGGCAACGGAGACGGTAATGGAGAGACGATGTCTGATTTGAAGCGTAAACTACGTGAACGTGATGAAAAGATTATGTCTCTCGAGGGTGATGTTGCTAAATGGGAACAGCGTTACCTCGAGGAAAGTGCCCTACGTCAAGCCGCTATTGACGCCGCTAGTCTTCCAAAGTAAGATAACGTGAATCATTCCCTTAAGAACAAAATTGTAGTAAATGAGTATAATAGAAACTATAGTTAAACTGTAATTTAATATAGTAAGATTATAATTAACAAATATTACAGTACTATATAATAAATATTATAGTAACTATAATATTTTTTAGTAAGGCTTTAAATATTCAATTAAACTTTTCTAAATTTAATTTTTAACTTAATTTTTAAAGAGATGCCAAAATTGCTGCTCTTGAAAAGACAAGTCAAGATGCAGAAAAATTGATTGCTGAAGCACGCTCAGAAAAGATGCGACATATGGACGAAGTCCACGCTGCACAGAAAAAATTAGCAGATCTCGAATCCAGGTAATAATCATATTTTTAAATTCAAAATTTTAGCGTAATAAATGTTTATTTTAATATTTCTTTATTTCTTCTTTCATTTAGAATGAAAGATCTGGAATCGAAATTAGCTGAAAGAGATGCTATGATTCGCGTACTTCAAAAGCACACCTATGACAAAGAAAGCAGCAGTAGCAGTGGTGTAGGCAGTTATCCAGCAGCTCATTCTTCACATTCCAGTACATCGGCAGACCATCACACAGCTCTTACAAGTACTCCAGAACTCGGTAAGAACATAAATCTTTTTAACGTTTCTAGGTTAATAAATTATAATCAACTCTGCTGTCAAAAAATCTTCTATTTCATTAAATGAGTGTTTTATGACTTTGATTTTAACTCAAAAGCATTAAAAATTTAAATAAAATTAAATTATTTGATATTTCAAGGTTAATGTTATAGGAATATAATTGTCCTTTGTAAGGATTACACTTAAAATTACACTGCTATATATTTGTCATCAGCTTCATTGCTACATTCGTATTCTATGCAATAATATTTATTTATCGCACAGTTGACGCAATGACGATGATGCACATTAATTCTATATTTATAATAAGAAACCGTGAAGAGTACAATGAACTCGCTGATTATACGGCAGTAACGAAACTTGATTACTTTTATTTAAAGCTCTTTAAAGCAGTCTAAACAATATAATGACATTATTTACTGATAATTTAATCATTCTTATTTTCATTTTTCAGTAAGCAGCGTCTTGGGTGGTGGTAGTGGCTATGGTAGTACAGCGTCGTATGGCGTAACGGACAGTTATAAATATAGGAAACAAGGGAGTTTTGAGCAAACCAATAAGAGTTTAGATGACCAGCTCAAAGAACTCGACTCACAATTACTCAGCAAGGTAGGAAGAATTTCTACCGCGTAGTAATCACTGTTTCATCGCGCGAAGTTGTAGACCACAACGTCACCGTTCACCTACGTGTACATTCAGTTAGATTGGTATTTTTGAACGATAAGTCACATAATTTTGTCTTATAGTACGAATGTAAATTACTTTTATCTGATGCAAGTTTATAAAAGATTTAAAAATACTTTCGTACAAGTTTCATTCAAAATTTGTGGCTTATGTCAAATTCGTAAAGGTTATTTTTTTTAAATATGAAAAACAAATTTTCGTGTCACTTGCGAATTATAGTTGCAGCAGATCACAAAACTATTACAGGTCATGCACTGAAAGGTATCACTGCGTTTGTATTGTGTGTATAGAAAAAGAAAACAATAGTTGACGAGAGCAATTGACGTAATAATTTTTCATACATTGTATATAATAATCATCAAAATTCCTACCGTCGTTTTTATTTACGTTAACTGCTCTCAGTTTAGTTTTTTCATTTTTTTTTTTTTTTTTTGAACGAGTTGCTATAGTTTGAGCGTTTTTAGTTTTATTATCATTCATCCACTGAGAGAATTTTCACGAAAGAAATTCTGACTGTTTTGTAATGAAAAAAAATTTAATTTCAAATGCGAATACAATATAATTCTTAATAAAAAAAAAAAAAAAATACAATATAATTTACAAAATTTATAGTTATCTTAATAAAAAGCGTATGCATTTGTATTATAATACTTTTAAAATGTAATTGTAAAAATATAATTAGGATAGAATATTGTTAAATTTACCTTCATTTACATGAGGTAATAATCAATTTTTGCTTTTACTGGCTTTGCTTGTTTAGTACAAAATAAAATTATTATTATTAAAAATAATGCTTTGATCATTTTGATTTATTTATATCATTCAAAATTTGTTAATCAAATTTCTGTCTACTGTTTATGCTATTATTTAAATTTCTATCATTATATCATAATTTATCTAAATAACTTAATTAAAAACTTTGTAATAATTGATGTCTAAAGTTTTTAATTAAAATGCAAATCTTTAGATTATATCTCTCGTATTCTCTCAGTGACTTTTTCATCAGACATTAGCATAATACTAGTGTTTGTCTTTTTTGTCCTAAAAACTAATCACTGGCATTCATTTCGAGTTTTATCAAGCATAACACGTAACGAACATTATTAAGAAATATTTTTACTTTGAATTTAAAAACTTGCTAACTTTACTGCAATCCTACTAAATCCTTACCTTTTCAAATGAGTTCCGGCATAAAATTTTGTTCTTTTATATTAGATTTGTTCAGAAGAAACTCTTAAAAAGTTGTTATCAGGGTTCTCTAGACAAAATACTTGATACATCTTTGTCTAATATACATTTACATTATACGGCCATGGGCATAAACTAAAAAATATTCTTAATCAAAATTTCTAGCCTGGCAATTCGAATCTAAAGAAAAATCCTACCCGAACCATACCTCGCGTGCGCATGCACTTGCTGTGTGTGTGTGGCGTGCCACTAACCCTCTCTTCCCTGACTCCCCTCTCGAGTGCTTTTCAGCACAGCCGAGACCAGAAGAAGAGAGAGTACCACGAAAGCCCCCAAATATCCTTTAATCCTTGCAGACGAAACATCGTGGGTCCTCTCTTCTTCTGTTTTCAGCGGGCTCTTTGCTGTTTTCCAGGATTCTCTAATCCAGGCGCTACGTCGCGAAAAGGAAAAATACCCAAGCCACTACTGGCGGGTGTAGAATCGTCCGGCGGTTCGAGCACCGCGTCCAGCAAGAGTCGCCTTATCGATGACTCGCCGGCCACGTCCGAGGCTGCCTCGGGCATCCTCGAGTTTGCCGCGGCCGCGGCTCGCTTCAAGAGCTGCCGGCTCTCGGACGGCAAGCCCGAAGACATGATGCTGCTGGAGAAGCAGGGCAGAAGCTCGCAACGGCAGCGCATGCAGGAACCAAGCGCGGCTAGCGTCGCCAACTCAGCCTCCGGCTCGAGCAACGAGCCCAGAAGGGCCGGCAGCTTACCGCCCAGCTCGCTGCCGAGGCCGCCACGATCCCTCAAGTCGCAAAATTCACGCTACTGCCGGCTCAGCGACACCGAGACCAGGAAGAAGTCCGACCCGGGCCTCGAGCCCCAGCTCAAGAATTCCAGGGATTCCGGCAACTGCACTCTCGAGTACGGCCGGTTCGACGGCGCCGCCGCCAAGGTGCTGCGGCGCAAAAAGTCCTCCGAGAGCATCATGGGCGCCCACAAGAAGATGCCCGAGTACGAGCGCCTCGGCGAGAAGAGCAACAGTCTAGAGGTGAAGCACCGCGAGAGCCAGGGCCGCTCGCTCATCCCGCCACCATCCTCTTCGGCGCGCAGGCACGGTCTCGAGTACGGCCGGCTCAGCGACGGAGACGCTAAGCAACCCAGGAAGTCGCACGAGTCTTCCTCGTCGTCCAGGGGTCAGAGCACCGGCAGCATCATGAGCACCAAGAGCGAGAATTCAACCACCTCGCTGCACCCGGCGCCTACTATGCTCAAGGCCGGCAACAGATCCATACCCAGACCTAGCAACTACAGAATCCAGTTTTGAAGAGGAGCGAACGCTCCCTTCTACCTTTCTCAACCTCCCATTGACGAATTTCATCGCGTATCGTTCGAACGAAATTGAGGTTGCTGTCTACGCCATAATAATGGATAATACGTACGCGTAATAGTCCATGGTATGTAGCGATATGTAGTATGACCTAGTCATTACCAAAGTAAAACTCGCAGCAAGAAACAACAAGCGCACACGAGGCGTTTTTGGTTCTAAATGAGAATTCGTATTTTTTCTCAACTTTTTTTTGTTACAAAGGTTTGTCGGCGATTGATAAAGTGCCTATGAAAATTTTTTTAATGCCAAGTCTCGTCGATTTATTGTCGTCAAGACTATAGATTTTGAAAATTTACACTGCGAGTAAACCTATCGCTATATCTGATATCTGATTTTCAAGAAAAATTTCCATTTCAATGCTAACAACTTTCGTGAAGGAAGAAAAGCTTTTAGTATAGAACTATTGGCTGTGAATATAAATTATTACATAATTTTACAATCTTTCTAGTTATTTCCAAAGTAATAGATTTATAGGATTTCTTTTCTGATTAAGATTATAGTTGGAAAGTCGATATTCGATATTCCGTAAGGTTTACTTAAAAGTTTTACCTTATAAATTGTCAATTAGAAAAAGTCTAAAGTACATACTATTTTGTGCCTTATGTAACTATATGTAAAAGGAGCCTTTTTAAAGAAAAAATGTTACCTGCGTTATAAATCTCGCAAACGAATCTATTTCGATAAAATGTTTATTGATGAACTAATGAAAAATTAAAAGAAATCGCGATAATGCTTTGTGAATTATTTGAATCAAAATATCGAAAACTTTGTATTTCGAGCCACATCACTGCTCTCAACGAATATTAGCATAGATTTTTATAAGACTGAAAGCAAGAAAAATGCAAAAAAGAAAAACAAATGCTGACGAAATGAAAATAAATAAATTAACGATTATCGATTATTTCTTTTTAATGCTCATCGATACTAAACGAGTCACTTCGATATTCGACCGACGCCAAAGTATAGAAAAAAAAACTTTTTTCTAACTACTGTATATCGGGTAAAGAAAACGAAAGAAATCGCTTTTAATATAATAAATATATTTATTTTATCAAGCGTGTTTTTGAAACGAGAGAATCGCAATATGAAGTGGAAACTTATAATGTGTCATCATTAAACGCTGTAGGTCTTAGGCGAAATATTTGAGAATTTGCAAATACCTTAGTTTTGTAAGTAAACTAATACGAAAAAATAAAATGATAATTTTAATCGTGATGTAGACTAGAGTCTTAGATGACTAGAAGCGAATTGGTCTTTATTTTATTTCTATTTTGATTTTTTTTCTCATTACTACTTGTTTAGTTACTATTTGAGTTTTACCAGTGTGAATGAATATTATATCACTGTACGATTTATAATAAAATCGTAAAACGAACGAAAACAATTGATAAACTATAAGTTTGGAAACTTATATTTTGATCTTACGATGCGCACTAGGTGATCCACATTGATAGTCTTGCATTTGCTTTTTACTTTGAACAAATACGAAAAAATCTCAAACTAAACAAAAAGAAATGAACGAAAATTCGACAATAGCGCATTAATCGTCAACAACTTTATGTTGGTTGTGTTGTAACAGCTGACTTAGAGTGTTTTTTTTTTTAAATTTTCTCTTATAAATGCATTTCGTTAATCGATATGTATTTTTACTCGTAATACGCTTGTATTTTTTAAAATACTTTAAGTTTTTCGCAATCTCATTCGACTTTTTTTAATTAGTTTAAATTATTATCATTTTATGAAAAATACCAGATTTTTTTCTGGTTCCAAGGTCAATTTGAACAAACAAGGCAATTTGAGTTATTTTTCTTGAGTCTCTCTTTTTTTAGTAGTAGAATTAGGCGTCGCGATCGTGTTTTAATATTTTTTTAAAAAGATGCGATCGCAAAAAATGTTTTCTCGCAAAAGGCTGTTATTTCACAGTCATCGTAAAGGTGATTGTACGACGAATTCCCCGATGTAAACCACATTGTGATGCGTAGTTTTTAAAGTTTTATTATTTATGTCTCATTGTTTTTTTAATCGTACAAAAGTATCAAAAAATGTATATCCACTTTGTGTACCAACATGCATAATCGGTCTTCTTTCATTTTCTCCTTTTACTTTTTTCGTTTATACTTTTCTTTATAATGAATATGCAAGAATACCAAATCGCATGGAGAAAGGAAGCTTCCGTTTCGATTTACAAGCTTTATATTCGCAAACAAAACAACGTATCCGGTACAAGTTTACTTAGGCTTTTAGTTGGAATCTAACATTCCCTTTGTATATTGTACATTTCAGTGTAATTTTCCAAATTATTTACATGTATAGGTCGAAGTCAAAATTTAACAAAGGATGAATGCATTTGAAAACTAAAATACCGAACTTTTTATACCAAATAAAAAACAGAATACAATTAGTCAATCAGTCGTAAGCGCGAAGCTTCCGCTTTCTCGGTGCTGCGTTCACCAAAGATGCGTCTCTTACATAAATATATATTAAGGTATGTAATATGCTCCCATGGGGGCTATACGTCGTATCCAAATATTGTTCCTATAATATTTTTGCGCTTTACGCGTATAGTGCACCCACTGAATCCTCGAAGAAACATATTTATCGAGAACTCGCAGGCGCTTGATTTGTATATGAATGCGAGTCTCGAATAAAATGGAGTACGCGGTACAACAGCAAGTACCGCGTGTCGTTTGCTCTCTATTTTTGATACGGCCGCTATAGAAACACGCTATTAATGCACGAACTGCGAATCACGAATCTTTGTTTATTCTTTTTTAATTTATAACTTTCGAAAGTGCTGTAAAAAGTGATGTATACTTTGCTTGGCCGGGACTTGTGAGTTTATGCAATATCAATATTTGATTAGTCCTTTTTACTGTCTTTATCGAAACAATAATACCTTTGTACTTTGTAGAAAGTTATGTATAAAACGACCAAATATTTTGATTTTCCGTAGCTCACGTGGTTCCATTCCTGCAAACACCTGAGCTGTGTTTGAAGAAATGGAGCCAAGTCCCATTCCTTTTCCTTACCCTCCTTAGAGGAAAAGAATAAAAGGAATCGTGCAAGCAAACAATTGACAGGCTAGAAAATAGACAGAGTAAGCGAACATCGAGAGAAAGAAAATATTTTTCACAAAGAAGCTCTAGTGTACGTATGCGAGCTTTTTACTAACAGGAATTTTATCGTTCCCACGGGAATGAAAGCTTTGTATACATATAAAAAAAATTGGTAGTTGGCTAATTTTCAATGGAAACGTATGAAATAAATGCTCTGTTGTAATCAAACGATTTATTTTCATTTATTTATTCCACTTATCCTTTTAGTTTTATCAAGTAGTACGTACGTATAAGGTAGCATACCGTTTACTTTTACCAAAATGAAATACGTGCAATTCTATAATTTAAATTCTTGTTTTGTTGATGACAGCATGTTCAACTTTAGATTTAATTAAAATATTCAATATAGATTTAATAATGTAGATTTTATACTATTTATATTATGAATAAAAAAAATTAAATGCCTCTGAAAATCTTATTCCTTATACCGCCTTCCTGTCGTCTGTATTTATTAAAATTAAAACGCAACGATTTAATTAAAGAATTTAAAATAAAGTTATATTTTTTATTTAGTTTAGTATATACAAAATTGTAGCTTTCAAAAACTTACTTTAGCTGCGATAATTTATTTAAAAACTAGCGCAGATATTATTCTGAGAAATTCGCGACGGTTGCAACCCCAAAATTTCAAAGTCGTTGCATTCACAAGGGGTCGTGCATTCGAGCAGTTCAGTTCATCCTTACCTGGACTGCAGTGAAGAAGTTAGTAAAATCGAAGTATACGTCGATCAAAATCTACTGACGCTATTTTGCTGCAGATAGAAGATGCCTGGATTTTCACGACTGGAACTGAAGAATTTCAGAACCTTTTCA
>UCOM01003844.1:0-15364 GCA_900474385.1 Ormyrus pomaceus
TAATAAAAACAAGATAATAATGGAACAATAAATTAGTTAGGAGGAAGCTAACTGCTAATGACTTGGCAGCGGTTTTTGTTAGAATCTATAATCAAAATAAATTTGAGAATGTGTGGCAAGGTTGAGCAGTGGTTGGCAAGGCCTAGCAGTGTGTAGCAGTGTTTTGCAGTATTTCGCAGTTTAACGTTTAGTTTGGTATTGTTTGGCAATGATTAACAATGTTTTGCAATTTTTTTCATAATATTGGTAATATTTAACAGTGAACATTATAATATTTACGGAAGACTAAAATTTTCCTATTATACATTTTTTGTGGAAACTGTTCTTTACTGCAAACTTTGAGAAACCCTGTCAAACGATGTCAAACACTGCTAAATAGAACTAATTCTTGTCAAATCTTTTATATTACTGCCTAGCACTGTTAAATAGAGCTAATTCTTGTTAAATCTTTTATATTACTGCCTAGTACTGCTAAATGTCCGAAATAACTACAATACGCAGTCTTTGGCATTGTTTAGCAAGGATTGGCAGTGTTTGTCAGTATTTCGCAAAATTTGGCAAAGAAAATTTTTCCAGAGGGGAAGCCTTTCCTTTTCCATTTCTTTACGCCTAAATTCATTTTCTATTTCTTGTCTTATTTTTTCTTTCTCTTATTGCCTTTCTTTTTCAATTTCCAGTCTTAATTTTTCCTTTTCTTGTACTAGCATTGTTTCTCTTTCTTGATTTTGCTTATCTTCGTTTTTTTCTAACTTTTTCTTTTTCTTGTTGTTTTAGTTTTTCTTCCTCTTTTTCTTAAGCTTTTCTTCTCTTTCTCAATATTGCTTATCTCTTTCTTCTTTTTCACAATCTAACTTTTCTTCATTCTTTTCTTTTTTTTTCTTCTGATAAAAAAGAAAATCTTTTAGAGTCTGATAAGTTAATCTCCTCTTTCTTTTCTACTTGATTTTTATTTCTACTAGGTTTTGGATTTCGTAGGGTTGCAATAATATACAATTGAATAATATACAATTTTTAATATTCTTTACGTCATTTACTTTCGACGGCTTCATACACGATTTCAGGGATTGGTCGCCAATTATTTTTACTCGACGGTGAACTTTTTTTCAGAACTTCTTCACGCAGTATTAGTTTCATTAATCTGCGTACTAGTTCTTTTGGATTTCTTTTATATGCATTTTGAATAACGCGTATTTTCCATTCATTTACTATAACGCCAGAGCCTTTTCAGAGCCAAAAAATATAAATTCTTTTATATTACGAGAGCTTTCTGTTAAAAATGAATTGTTTCAATAAAAATAAATAATGCATTTATTTTTTCTCTTTAAATGATAAAATGGTTTTACTTAGATTAAATAGTCATTGTAAAAAACGAACTTTGTGCGTCCGGTTTGAAAAATGCTTTTATGAATCAGAGAAATAATTAAATTTCATCATGATTATTACTTACGGTACTTTCCACTCTGCTGCTTGATTTTCTGATGATTTCCTTGTCATCATTTATTGTCTAAAAAAATAAAAACTTATTCTTGGGTAACTGCCTTATTAAGTCATAATGTAACTTTTAATTACCTGACTCAAATTACTTTGTGCGACATGTATGGATCTAGCTAGTTCGATTATTTGCTGCAGTTTTTGAAGGTCTTCTTTTAAAACTGAAAAATGTTATACTAATGAATAAAATATTGGTGTTTATATACCAATCAAACATTATTTAAAAGTTATTGATTAAAACTAAAAATTCTACGATTAACTAATCTTAATTTTTTAAGTAAGATTTAACTTATTTCTATTTGTTTTTATTATTTTTAACAGCTAGTTTGCACTACGTTATTTTTATTAATACTTTACTCTAGGGAAACGTAGAGTCGGATCAATGTTCTTTAGCTTTTGACTCTATTTTGATGTTAACATTCATTAGAATTCTAATTTTATGTAGAATATTATAGAGACGGTTCAAAAGTTTCCCAAAATTAAAATAACTCAATAAACTAATAATATTACGTATTGTAAAAGTAGAAATTATTATGCGCACAATACAAAAAATGAAAAGTTATAGCATATGAAACCCAGTAAAAAAAAATCGTAATGGGACAAATCTTTTTTTAAATTAAAGGGGGAGAGTAGGTCTTTAAGGTGCAATGATTAGAATTATCGAGGAAAAATCACCCACGCGCAGGCGCTTTGCGAAAGTTTACAAATTTCGAACTTTGAAAAATGACCTTGAATTTCAAAGTCACGTGAGTTAGGGTTACGTTGTATTGAAAAACCAATACCACCATCTTAAAGAAGAAACTTTAACCTTTCATTTAAAAAAAAATTGACCCCCTACAACCTTTTTTTCCTGAGATATCGACCTTCGAAAATGAGGAATTTTTCGTCGGAATTAAGTGGTTCGTTAATTTTGTTCAGTGTACATTCTAAATTTTCAAGATTATTTTAGCGCAATTTGCATTCGCGCGAATCTAACACAGGCGTCCATCTTATCGTAAAATTTTTTTTCCAATTTTTCCCTCGACATTATCGAATGCTCGAGAAATTCAAATACCTCTAGAGGAATGAGACCGATTGCACGTTGACAGAGAAAAGTTTGTCAACGCAGGTTATTATTATGTGAAAACTGGCTTATCGAACGCAGCTCATTCCATCTTACTAGGAGAGTCTCACTTGTTTGGGTTACAGATTTTGTTCGAACTTCGGGATATGTTTTCTAATGTTAAAATGTGAAAGAAGCCGCGTGCGTTCGACCTAACGCTCGATTTTTCAAAAGTTATGAGCTCTTTTAGCGAAAAGGTAAGAAAAATTGATTTTTGTTCATTTGAAAGGCGAGGTAAAATCCTATCGATAAAAAAAAGGAGATCCAACAAACTTCGTTTGTTTAGAAGTTATGGACCAACAAAAAATGACCATTAAAGTAACATAAAAAAATCCACAAAAATTCATTGACGTAATTTTAGCTTCTTTTATTACAAATTGTTATTTAGCTATAACTTTTGAACAAATAAAGATTTTTTGATGTCTTTTTAATCGAAAGGATTTGATCTCACCTTTCAAACGCCGGGAGTTAAAATACTTTATAATTAACAGTTGAAATGTTATATGTTATTAAACAAAAATCGATTTTTTCATCTTTTCGCTAAAAGAGCTCATAACTTTTGAAAATTCGGGCTTTAGGCCGAACATACACGGCGTCTTTCATATTTTAACATTAGAAAACATATCCCAAAGCTTGAACAAAATCCGTGACTGAAACAAGTCAGACTCTCCTGTTAGGGGTGGCCCAAAAAGAAGCTCAGTGGTGGATTCATATTCGTGCTCGGGCATTCTACCAGGAATGCGCCGAAAGAATCACAATGGCGATCGATTAACGAAACGAGCGGTGCATTCAGCAGCCCCACAAACCTGGAGGGCGAGCCGTCTAACTTCTAACCGATAAACTAACGTTTAGTATAACCTTTTTGAAGAGTACAGACGTGTTATAATTATTTTTCCAAGAACAATAAATGGATAATCTTATACTTTTTAATGAGTTAATTCATTGTACTGTAAGTTTGTGAATAAATATCCATTTTATAAGGATAATTATTTATTTGAACTTTTACAGCGAAGAAAATTTTACACAGGACTTGCCTCATCCAAACATTATGTAATCAAAATAACTCTCTAATATAAAGTTTCCCTACAGGCACGAAAAAGTACATCTGATATTTAAAAATAGATATTTTATTATAATAATATTTGTCGTTTACACTTTTTAATATGTAAAAATTTCTTTTTTTTTTTTTTTTTTTTTGTAAAATTTATTACATGTAAATTATGAAAATTATACGATTTCTACGTCAGTCGTTACACTTAGAGAATACAGCCAGTCTTTTTTATCTAAACAAATAAATAAGAAGTAAATGTATAAACTTTAATTAAAAATTAAATAATTGCCAAGAATTAAAATTACATTAATTATATGATGTTTTAAAAAAGGTAGATTTTTAGCTTTTTTTAAAATTTAAGTAATACAAATATTTTGAAATTGACTTAAAATTTCAATGGACATTTAACAATTTTCATATAAAAATTAAGGTTACACTATATTTAGATTCATTATTACTTATCGCTTTTTTCCAATATTAACATCGAATAATAATATCTCCCAAACTTAGCTTTTGTGTTTTCCTTTCCTTCCTTGATATGTTCTATTGGAATTACGCGTATTTCTTTGGTCTCTAACCAAAAACCTAGAGCGAACATTTTAAAGAGTTTAAACTGATCTATATTCCTTTCCTTCCTTGATATGTTCTATTGGAATTACGCGTATTTCTTTGATCTCTAACCAAAAACCTAGAGCGAACATTTTAAAGAGTTTAAACTGATCTATATTACTGAAGTTAGCTTTCAAAAAACAAGTAAGTTAGAGATTCGAATGACATTAAGTTAAACAAAATATTTCATGAGGTTATCTTTGAAATCATTACATCGGTCAATTATGTCAAAGCGGAAATTTATACTTGAATGTTCTAGATCAAGCAAGTATAGGCTTTTACAAAGATGTAAATATTCAGGCGGTGAAAGTAGTATCGATGATTCAGTCTCGAGTGTTTCGGGTTTCAGTATTTCGAGTTCTCCAAGAAGCAGCAGTTTTGATACTGCTGAAAGCGAGCGTGAATCTGACAATACATTTATAGGTAAAGATTTAGATAAAGAATTTATTAATCGAATCGATTTCTGCTGCCAAATTTAAATTCCACTCCCGAAACTTTATTCGCATTTTATCCCCGGAGAGTTTCCAAGGGAATAGGGGCTGGAAAAAGACTTTGTTAAATAATGCTATGCACTTTTTTCCAACGCCGACGTCGATGCGCCGCGGCTATCAAACAATTGAAAGGTCGTGAGACGGACAACGAATGCATCCCTGCGCAAAATTATAACTAGATTATACTTATATTTTAAATATTTCCGATTTTTGCAGGCTTGGCCTCTGAAATATATATATAATTAAAAACTTACTTGCTTTAATATTAGATGCTCTAAAATTTTATCCTAACGTTTTCGCAAATTCGTAATTTCATGTGTTTAAAAAACTGCTAAAAAATAATGTATATTATGAAATAGAATCGTACGCGACTACAAAGCAAATAAATATGAGCATAATGATGTGATTAATATAGGTGTAATAGTTGACTTCACAACTGTACGTAACTGCGCATCTAAAGTGGTCTGTAATAATTGTACAAATAATTGTTTTACCTACAGTTATAAAATATTTATTAGAGCCAACTTTTCTTTGTCCAGTAACAGATGAGTATATATGACGGTATCTACTTATGAAAAGTTGGAAAATAATATTGAAGCGATCAATGGAATGAAAATTATTAATGTATGCTATAATATAAATATTGAAGATCAATTGTATTTCTCCTATGAAAAATTTGCCGAAAGTTTATCTGAAGTTATTAAAAAAATTATCACAGATTTGCCCAAAGTTTTTAAAAAGTTTGTCCAAAGTTTGCTGAAAGTTTATCAAAAGTTTCGCGTATTACTTAACTTTATTACTTAACTTTATCTAATCTTTATCTAAGTTTGGCTGTGTCTCAGGGGCTACATTTAGATAACGTTCATTCGAACTAAAAGTTTAGCTAAAGTTTGCCCAAACTAATTTTTTTTTACGCGGGGCCACCTGCCAGAAATTAAAAGAAAATCACATGCCATTCCATACCCGCTGATTTTTGGTAACTGTTTCTTTTTTTATACGCGTAAAAATATCAACGCGGTTATATTGTTTCCATAAAATGTGTATATAAAATATTTATTTATTGATTGATTATATATTACACAAAACCTTACATAGAGTGATAATGATAAAACACATATTTTTAATTCAGCGCTGAAGCGTTCCCGAAGTGTTACGACTATAAGACCATCATTTTCTTATTATTTAATGTATTTTTAACCAAAAATTAGAGTTCCGTTTCACAGCCTAAAATCGTCTTTTTTTAACATCCTCCTTTATTTAAATACACTTAGTCAAAATTATTCTTGCATTAATTAGTAACTTTAAATTGTCTAATAATCGTATTGAAGGAAGTTAACTCTTTGCGGGGCAGCGGGATGTGAACGACCCAACTTTTGTTAATAGCTTTTATTGTTGGTTGGCTTTTGCACCTAAAATGCTCATATTATATTCTATAGTATCCCTTACGCCTAAGTTACACAACTGAGATTCCAATAACTATCATATGTGTATCATGCAATTATTAATAACAAATTAAGACTAATGATTTCTTGACATGAATATGCCTCTGAAAAGGTTAATTTCGGAAATTACTTCTTATAAAGTCCTAGTTTTATTATATTTTAAATAAAACTAGATATTAATTAAAATTTTTTTCAAATTTATTTAGTTTCTTTTTCACGTTTCGAATTCAATTTTTATTTAACCTTTTATTCGTTGATAAAATAAATATAATTTTTTTGAAATTTTAAGTTAAACATCTATAGAATTGAGTTGCAGGGTGTTCTCTTTCGTGCTAAGACGTCATTTCTTTAAGAATTTATTTTCGTTACGCTCTTGCTTCTCAGCAATGTCTTACATCTGAAACATTTTTGTACTAGAGTATCGTATTATACTTCTCAGCAATTTCAAGCTTAAAATTATTTCTTGAATTAGGAATTTTCTACGAGAATGATTTAAATCGAGTAAGCATAATCCAAAAATATTATTTTTTTTAACGGACTAAATTTTTTATCACATTAACTTCTACTCCAAAAGCGGGTTTTAAGCGTACTATTTTTTTAATCTCAAATATTTTGTTTTATTAATTTATTGCATTAAACTTTGAATTAAATTTAAAAAATTTCAAATAATGGATTGTGTGAGCTGATTTATATATTATATTATGATAGATATATTATTCACTAAAGATTTATGTAATTTAATAGAAGAGTTTTCCATTATTACATAAATAAAACTTAAAATGAAATTTTTAACCAAACCAGTTTTAAAAATATACTTAATAAGATTTCTGTCTACAATTTCTACAGTTTTCTCAATCACATTCCGTTTTAAATAATTTAATTAATATTTTCATTCAAGGAAGTAAATATCTCCAGCAATTTTTTACAATAAACGCACTTTAGTTAGTGAGTTTATTAAATCCTGAAATTTAAAAGTAGCTAAATTCAAATAGATAATAAATAAGCTAATAGTGACTAAAATATTTTACAGGAATCTCAGAATATTGTTTTAAACCTATTAAACCAGATTTTGAAGATAACATGTTTATTACTTACGTTTAATACTACTTCTACTCTTATGGGTTATCTAATCAATATATCAATATCTTTATATTTGCTTTGAAAAATTGAAATATATTTCTTATTTTATGACGATATATATCAAAACAATATCTACTTTTATTGTAGTCAGACTTTTCTGCATTTTATTTTATTACTATAATTATTAATGCTGTTGTATAACTTTATTGTACAATTATGGGTTATTTTTATTGCTGTTATGATTCAAATGAAAAGATTCGCTGATACGATATCGTTTTAAAATAACTTTTAAAATAATTTAGACTATATTGCAGTGGAATATGAAATTCTTTTTATCAAATAATTTTACTTACCAAAAAAAAAAAAAAATTTGAATAAATTAGTTGTAATCATTAATTTCTTGAACCTAAAAATAAAAAATTCTTAAAAACATCATATGTTTGATTTAATCCATAAGTGTAGACGTAGTAACTGACTTTTAAAAATTGCAATGAATAAGTTCAGATTTACGAAAGTGCATAAAGCATATAATTATACCGTTGCTTTATTAGAAAGTATCATTGTGCCTTTTAATTAAATTAGTTTATAGTTTATTCTGCAGTTTTCGAAAAAGCAGTGCCATGAAAAACTAAAGAGAGTAAATTTTTTCGTAAATAGCAATTGCTGTAAAACAAAAAAAAATCTTGTCTTTTTCGGTATTCCAGTCCGTTGTTACTAAAATCGTGTAGTCTTTTTTTAAGTGTTTCGTAGGAATTTGAAAAAAAGAAAAACTGATTTACGTGTTAGGTAAAGAAGTTTACTTCACTTTTATTCCATGAAAATATAGTTAATATCACTCACAAAGTAAGATTAAAAATCATATAGTTTTTTTATTCGCACAATGATTCTTGAATATCAATGAAAATTCTTTCAACTGCCTAATGTGTTTATTTTCCTTCAATGTAAGAAAGAAATATAATACACAGTAAGAAAGAGAATGGCTGATCAAGTTTAAAGGAGTAAAATGTTGGAACGTGTAAAAATATATTCTCGTGTAAGAAAATCATAAAAAAAATCGCCTGACTGACAAGTGGAACTTCGGCAGTCTCGATAAATCGCGCATGTATATATATAGAACATATATATATATGTTGAAGGGAAGGAACTATATCCTACTATCGTTATTCGATAAAACGATGTATAAAAATATATGTAATACGAAGGAAGCATAAGTACGAGTCTTGCGTCAGGTGATTGACTTTAAACGATATGCATTTTGTTTTTATACTTTTCTAATTTGTTTGCTTGCTTGTTTTCGATGTGCGCCGTAAATATTTTTAATATTGCTGTTTATATAAAAGATTTATTTTTAAGTTTACTTCCAACATTTTTCCTCAACCTTATTTTTTGCAATATTTTCTCGATCTTTGCTCACCTAACTTTGCGCAAAGATGAATAATTGTATTTTATTGTTCGTCTTCTAGTATATATAAAAAATAATAGTTCCTAATGCAATAATCAACAAGAAGCTTTATTCGCCTATGAATTTAAATTATTAACTAAATAATCTAATCTCCGCGCCCAAAAGAATCTTCTTTTGCTTCTGGTATCCGGAGGAATCAATTATTACCTATCTATTTACCATCAAAATCACAGCAAAATTCTTGCGTATTAACATTTAAAAACAACGAAAGTATTGACTAACAAAATCTATACGTTCTCTTTTAACCTGTTATCGAATTCAAAAGTAGAGAGTAATAGAACTAGATTTTTCAAACAAAATTGGTCAATTTTCGTATGACTTTCAAATGAAAAAATTGTTTGACCTATTTGTAAAAGTACAGTATTTCTTCATCAAAGTCATGCTTTTATGATGAATAAAAAATACCTTCATATTTATTTATAAACCCTTTATTAGCATTCAATTTAATAGTATATATATAGATATATTGAGGAAAATAGACAAAGAAAGTCGTTTATATCCTTATCACAAAGGATTGCGATGACACAATGCTTGTAAGTTACATAATTTTTCAAAAATTTAGCGTCGAATTTTCAAAGTTAAAACATACATATCAAGAAATCGATGTATTTCTCACAACTTGATTCAATCAAACCATAATTAATTAAGATAGATTTAATTAGGATCAAACTTTTCATTCCTTTATTGACTTTTAAAACTGCATTAATAAGCGTAGATATATTATTCACTAAATCATCTGTCTCCCGTAGCACAGAGACCCGTTTCTCTACTTCCAAATCCGATAATGATAATAATAATAATTAAACATGCGCGGAATCGTCCATATTTAGTATGCACCCATCGTTTAGTTGAGAGTCCGCCTTTTATTTTTTTTATTTAAAGAACACAATTTTCATTTCTCGAACCTTTACACGCACGCCGTAGAATAAGGATTACGTAATACAACAACATAAGGTACGCCAGCCGTTCAATTTTTTTCTCATCATCGCGACTTCGTTTTTTATCTCCTCGAAAAGTGTCTCTGACGAGCATTGTATGGTATATTAACGCATATATAAATACACGCACATGACACTCACACATGTGCCTGTATTTGTATACATTTATCTTCAGTCTTCGGTAACAATACACAACCGCCGCATCTCGTTGCTCCCTCATGTCGTTTCTTCTTTCACTTTCAGACTCTAGATTCTTCGAAGCACGCGAGCGTTAATGCGGCGCGGATATTTCTGTGTTTGTTTATTCATTAATTATAGGAATCGGTTAAAATTGACACCTAATGTAGGCTTAATAATTCTTTCGTTTGTGATGTGTAATCCTCTCCGAGGAAAAGCAAACGAGTGAGGATCGTCAGATCCTTCAGTATCTTCTTTACACAATTCCAAATTTTGTTTAACAAAAATAACAAGCGCCAACTCAATGAAACTGACTTGAAACTTTAACCACACCATGTTCACATCTTCGTTATCTTTATCACACACAATTGTCATGGATAAGGACGTCATCCATGACACAATATATCTGACCCTTGATTCTCTCATTTTTTGTACACTTCGACTCAGGTACTTGTCATCATTGTAATGATTTCTCTGCACTGCCACAATCGTTTCCTCGAGAAACGAGAAAAACACACCAGAAACAGAAAGAAAATTCGCGAACTCTACTGTCACAAAGTCTCTTACATAGGAAGTCCCGAAAGCCACATCGTTCCTCCTCGATCATCAGAGTGTGGTTTCGCGCGGTAACTCGGGCAGACTGGCGCTGGGCACCAGTAGACCGAGAATTTCCGGAGTCCCTCGAGTGTCCCCAGCGAGAGTCTCAGCACTGACACCCCGGAAGACTGGTCGATCTGCTGCACTAGCCACCGTTGAGTTGCTCCCGAACTCGTCTATTTTCTGCAGGAATGCTGGACCCATTTGCAGGCAACCTGGCCTCATCAGGGTGATTAAAGGTCGAGGTGGTGGTGGCCTATCGTCGATGTAATTGATCACCTGGACGCCCTCGAGATTGCTAAAGGCACTGGTCCCTGGTCCTCTGGGACTGCATGACGACAACTCGGTTGGTGTGTAGTATTCGCTATTGACATCGTCCAGGCTAGATGTATAGGCCGCGACCATTTCATTGATCTTGGCCTTGATGTAAGCGTCTGGATTGTTCAGATTGATGCTTCCGTCTACCATGTCTTTCGAGTCAAAGACAACCGAGTCGGATCGGCCGCAAGAGCCGCTGCGACAGTTATCGAGGTAGAGACTGGGTAGATTCTCGAGGACCTTGTTGAGGGTCTGCTGTTGGTACTTGTAGGACTCCCGCAGACGTAGCACCTGGTGGGAGCTGAACTTGCGAATCTTGTTGCGCTGGAAGACGTAGTTTTCGCGCACCCAGTTCAGTTGACTCGTTGAGTAGTCGCGTACACGTTTCACCTGCACAACGAATACATGCATGTTATTAACTTGGAAAATTGATCGTCGAAAGTTAAAATAGACGTTGGCTAGGCTCTGCATACAATATTGATTTCAAACTGTACCCGAATGACGATAACACAAATTTAAATAATGATTAATTACGGTGGAATAATGTTTCGGATTAAATATTGAATTGTTATACTTGAAGATAATGAAGTCAATGAAAAAAAGTATGATGACTTTGTTTGATGCATAATGAATAGATAATATTTTTTGTGAATTGATTATGTTCTTGTAAAACTTTACTTTAATGGTCAAAATGAACGTTCATTTTTTTGAGCTTGCTTCTTTTGCCATAAAAAGAGAGTCAGCAACTTTGATTGAAGTGGTTGAGAGACTGATGTAACATGAGTTAGCTGTTTTCGAACGTGTCAAGGCTTTCTACCACTGTCTTTGTCAGTAGGAACTAGCTTTTTATTACTTTTACAAACTTATTATAACTATTTAAAATTGCTTCGTTTAAAAGTAAAAATTGTTTGCGTAAACTGGAATTATAAATACTTTTTATCCTCTTTTTATGCAATTAATTGAAAAACATGTAATAACCATGAATTACTCAAACGTTGTGACGTAAAACAGCAACGCATACCTGTTCGTAATATTGGTCGCGCAGAGTAGTCAGATGATTGGTTCCGTAGTCCCGGATATCCCGTATATGCTGCATCTGGCCCTCGTAACTGTCCCTTATCCACTCGACCTGCTGGGCGCAATTCTCCTTAATGCGGTGCACCTGCTGCGTATAATTCTCCCTGAGGCGTTCGAGCTGTTGGCTCTTATAGCTTTCGATATTGTCCAGCATTTGGTAGATCTGCTTGGCTCGAGGGGTAACGCCTACGTGCCGACAGCAGAGGCACCATTTTTGACATCCACACCTGGGAGATTTTTAATAAAAGAAAATTCCTTTAAGGGAAATAGAATAAGTAGCAAATTTATATAATAAGAGTAATCGAAAAAATGTTCTCATTACTATTTCGATCGGTGAAAGATACAGAATGCATGAAGAAACGGTACGAATTTATAGAGCGTTTGTTTGCGAAAACTAAAGTTGCTCAAGTTTTACAAGGCCTACTGGTCAGATCAATTTCTTAAACAATTCGCGGTTTATTAGTTCCTTGTACAATCAAAGCGTTAAATAAACCTGTCCATGTTGAAACAAGTTCAGCGCGGTCAGAAAGAAACATTACAAGACGAAAAATCATAGCATAGTCTAATATAGAGTAGTAAAATTTATCCGGCGTATTTAAGGAAATAAATAGTTATTGAAGAAGCTTGCCAAGTATAAGAAAATTAATACTAACCTCATAAAGAGGTAACGTAGAAATTGAACGAAGAGTGTGAGCAAGAGAAATCCGGCGGCACTGGCAGCTCCCACAGCTATGCTAATGAGCTTGATGTTGTGAAAGGTGATGGGATCCATATTTAGGGTAACATAAGCCGTAGCGTTGGAAATTGGATTGATGGCAAAGCACTTGTACGCGCCCACGTCCTCCCTCCTCAAAGTACGAATGTACAACGAGCCGTTCTCCAGTAATCTGATCCTGCCGTCGTCCTCGAAGTCTTGTTGAGCGACTCCGTAATCGTGGATTCTGGCATGATGGATGAAGGCGTCGGGAAAAGACGGATCAGGATTCCAGTGGAAGATTCTGAGTCCTGGCGTTACCCACGTGATCGATGGTAGAGGATTACCCGTAAATTCACATTCCAGCACGACCTCGCTTCTGATGAGCCAGTTCTCCCTCGGCGTGGCGTGTGCCAGAATAGGCGGCGAGCAGTTGAGATATCTAAGCGCCTGGATGGTGTCGGTAGCGGCGGTTTCGTGGCCGCAGCGAAGTCCGCTGTTGAAGGCAGCTCGGTGCACGTGTTCCTCGGCCCATCTGATGAACCAGAACATGCGACAGTCGCAGGCCCACGGGTTGCCCTGCAGCTCAAGCTGATCAATGTGACTGAGTTGTGCCAGACTCGGCGGCAGGAAGGTCAGATCGTTGTCCCTGAGGCTGAGCTCACGCAGCGCAGGCGTATCCTCGAGTACGTGGGGTCCGATCTCTCGCAGAGGAGTGTCGGCCAGCTCCAGAATCTGCAGTTCGCGCAGGTTTGCGAGGTCGCCATCCTCCAGACTCTCCAGTCTCGTCTGAGACAGCAAGAGGGTTCGGAGGCGCGAAGTCGGCCACCAGAGTTTCTTGGGCAGGAAGGTGAGCGGGGTCCTGCTGAGGCTCAGCCATCTCAGACTCGACAGTCCGTTGAAAGTGGTCTCGCTCAATTTCCAATCGCGACTCAAAGGATTGCCGCTGAGATCTAGTCGCTCGAGCTTGTTGAGCTCGTTGAAGAGACCGCGCGGCAGGAAATCGATCTCGTTGTCGTTGAGCTCGAGGACGCGGAGGTTGCTCAGGCCCGAGAAGAGCTGGGAGGGGATCTTGGTGAGCCGATTGTTGGAGAGGACGAGCTCCCTCAGAGCGCGATTTGGCTTGAAGCTGTGATCCTGCAGGGAGACCAGAAGGTTGTTGGAGAGATCGAGGTGGACGAGGCCGCGGACCGACTCAAAGGCCTGGAAGGGCAGCACTTCGATGCGGTTGTCAGCTAGTCGCAGCGCCTCGAGGCTGTCCAGGCCCTGGAAGAGGCTTTTTGGCAGTCTGACCAGGGAGTTGCCAGTCAGATTCAGGCGCTGCAGCTTGCTCAGAGGACGGAAAGCCTCGAGCGGGAGAACCGTCAGCCGGTTGTCACCTAGATTGATGCTCTCCAGGTGACGGTTCGCCCGAAAGTTGTAGGGCTTGAGTCTCTCGATGCCGCTGCTGGTCCAGCTTAAGTAACGAAGCTGTCCAGCCAGCTCCAGGGCCTCTATGGGTACCTCGGAGGCGTGGACCTTGTGCAGGGTGACCTCGCGCAGCTCGGGCCCGAGCCCGAGGCCCAGGAAGCTTCGGTCCTCGCAGTGCAGCCGCGTGGGATCGCCGGTGCACTCGCAGCTGCGCGGGCATTCTCCTGGCTTGTTGTCGCCGCTGGACAAAGTCGAGGCCGCGAGCGTCAGCAAGATAGACAAGTTCAAGCGGAGGGCAGCGGGCCACCGAGCCACCCTCATTCCTAAGACCTGTGGAAGCAAATCAGTTTATTGTCAGGTGGCGAGTCGACGACTAGCGAACGCGGACGGCGGGGTGGGTGGGATTTCGCGCGCACATCGAACAGCTGACGCGGCGACTCTTTATTCTTTGACTCTCGCGAGAATACACTCCGCGTATTCCCAGTGCTTCTATTTGGGAGCCGACCTCGGGCTATCGATCGGTGGGGCGTGTAATCATAGTCTCGCGTGGCGACTGTGACATCCGAAAGGCAACTAATCGCCCCGAGCGCCATGAATTATGCGTGCAGGCCGAATTTACCCGCGGCACGCAAAATCCGGCAGATATATATCCGAGCGGCAGGCGATCGATTGTCAAAAGTTGTGCGTTCTCCGCGGCGAGCGTGACCTGACCGCCAGTGCCACGGTTTGACTGAGCGTCGCCCGAATTTACGGCGCGGGTCGTTGCTTCGCATCGTGCGTTTTACGAGTCGCGCGCTCGGAGAATATATTGTGATGCGGAGTGCGGCTGTACTTCGACAGGCAATTAGATTCTTTTTGCAGCCGCCGTCCGCTAAGCATATCGCGAATAGCAGTGTTTCGCGTATTGATTTTAATGAAAACGCTGCTCCGGGCTCTGGGTTTCTCGTTTCGGAGAACGAAATATTATTCAGCTGCTTCCTGCGGAATGATAATTCTGGCATTGAGAGATAAAGAAATTGAAACACCGACTGGGCAAACATTTGAATTAGACCCCGCGGCGAATGCTCCGAGCATTTATCGCGAGATCCCGAGGCAGAAGTGGCTTCGAGGAGTTTTTTTTTTTTTTCTTTCTAATAAAGCACGCCGCGGAAAGGCAACTTTCTAGCCCCGCTCGGCAGCTGGCTCGTGAAAACCAGCTGCAGACTTTTCCCTGAGCATTTCCGACGCGCCTTTTAAAGCCTCTCTCGAGCCTGCACTCGGGGCCTGGGCGAACAAAGAAAAGAACGATCCCTCTCCCCGGATCTTTTTTTTTTTTCTTTCCGTTACGCAGTCGGCTCCGCTCGAAAATCGCGAATCCCACGTCCGATCTCTCTTTCTCTCTCCTCGGGCACATGTACACATACACAGAGGCGGGAGGTAAGGGGG